>JAGFNQ010001881.1:370822-495912 GCA_024364735.1 Boesenbergia rotunda | reverse complement strand
GAGATCGTAGGAACATCTCCAAATAGGTTGATATCCAACCATAGATAAGAACAACCATGGCTGTGGCCATCAAGTTTTTCTTAGCTATGAAGGTAAGTAATTATACCGATTACACATCACATATATGTAACTATCACTTTATGCTATCAACTAATTGAATGTTTGCATAAATCATTGGGTTGTTAACTCATTAACAAGTATGCAACTTTATACATAGCACCCAACTGCACCTCTCTTTGCATCGACCTTGGCTGTGGCACAACAAATCGATGCTCCAAGCTTAAGGCTGACCCATTAATCAAGAAATAGTTTTAACATGGTTGGAGCTCATTCAACCGCTTAGTCAGGCTTGGATGTGTCCAACAACCAAAACTAATGATTGACCTCTGACTCGAATTATATTATTCATAAACTAATTCCATGGTTTGAACATGTTGAGGTTCAAGTCGGGCATGGATGTGTCCATCAACCCAAACGAGAAACAAAACTCCGATTCTAACCATATTAATGGAAGGTGTTGGCCTTAATATTTTGTAAGGGGTTTTGGGTCTCATCCTTTCTTCTCTAAACACATTCATGACATAGAATTATGTCATGACTAACGATTTCCTTAATTAAGTATGTATGTGACTTAAGTTATCAAGTCTCATTAATTGAATTAGGAATTGGATTTCCTAATTCCATTTCATACTTAATTAAAGGAATTGTTTTGGGAAACAATTTCCTAAATTGTCATAATTAATTTTGGAAATAATATGTTCAAGACTTTGATTTCTCTAAATCAAATCTTATTAAATTAAGAGACAAATCCCTTAATTCAACTACATATTATTTTCATGAAAATCTCATTTAAGAAACTCTATAGGAAACCATTTTCCTAATTAATTTTGGAGACAACAATATGTAAGAGCATCACCTCTTAAACATATTTTATTCATGGATTTAATTAATTACAACAAATTATTTTCTAAGGGTGGCTCCCCGAGTCTCAGATACCCAAAGAAAAGTAATGTGTTGTAAATCCAATTGGACGGCTCCCCGAGGCTCAATCCAAATCAAACATAACAATTTCAATTAAAATTGGGAAATTAAATTACAACAACTAACTTTAAATTGGACGGCTCCTCGAGGCTCAATCCAAAATAAAGAATTTTGTTGTCAATTTAAAAAACCAATTCAAATTTAATTGTCAATTAACTGTCCATGAATTTGTCTAGACTTTCTTAAAAGAAAGTGCCCAAAATTGTGCCGAGATTTCAAAAATAGGTTTTCAGAATATTTGTAAGTTTCCGGTACAAAGAAAACTTAAATATTTCCAAAATTTGGAAAATTTCTAAAATAGAAAAATTTCCAAAATTGGAAAGTTTCCAAATATGGAAAGTTTTCGAAATTATTATAAAATTTCAGAAAATAGAAAATTTCAAACGTTTGCGAAATTTCATGAGGATTTCCAAACTTTGAAATTCCTAAATCTAAAATTTATTATAATATGAAAGTTTCCATAATTGAAAATTTTTTCCGAAATTGAGATCATGACAAAGTTTTCCACAAAACAATTATATGATTAAGTCGAACACTAACCGGCTCTGATACCACTGTTGGGACCGGGTGCATGTCGACAAGGATACGAGTTCGTAAAATTTTAAATTTTTATGTGCAGCGGAAGAATTTGCATAAAATAATTTCCTAAATTATTTTAACTTCGTATCTAGCATGCAACCTTATGGTGTGTTGACATAATCATAAAATAAAACTTTGCGGAAAAGTAAACTAATTTACATTATACCTCTCGTAACTCGAAGTAAGGGACGAGATCCAACCGTAGCGTCCCTTGGAAGCTTCGCCTCTATTCGCGTCCACGCCGAGTTCTCTTCGGGATGACTTCGCAAAGTCACAAGTTTTGTGCTGACGAGAACTACTAGATTCTCTATAGGCACAACAAAGAAGTACAAGAAAAGAAATAGGAAAGAGTGGAAACTAACCAACAAAGAAATTAAACGGAATCGAATTCCGAGAAGAGAGGAGTCGCTATCCGCTTCTTCTTCTTCTTGTTTGGTTTCTCCTTCTTGTTGAAGCTCACGGCAACTCACCCTTGGGAGGGAGGTGCTTCGGCCCTAGGTCCTCAAGAGGGCGCTGGCCCTAATTGGCCAAGAGGGCGCCGACCCTAATTGGCCAAGAGGGCGCCGGCCCTAGGTGGGGGAAGGGAAAGAGAGAAGAGAATTAAGAGAGAGAGAGGGAGCTCTATATCGATTATCCAAATCTTAGGAATCCAAGGCTTGCCTATGGTTCCTTATATAGTTGCTTCTCCCTTGCCAAGTCTCCTCTTAACCGAATTAACGGAATTAGTTATCATAAGAAATTTATCCTATAAATTCTCTTATGAATTATTTCGTTTAAACCAAGTTTTATTATAACTAACTTTATAATAAAACTAATTAGTTATCATAAGAAATTTATCATATAAATTCTCTTATGAATTTTATTATAACTAACTTTATAATAAAACTAATTAATTATCATAAGAAATTTATCCTATAAATTCTCTTATGAATTATTCCGTTTAAACCAAGTTTTATTATAACTAACTTTATAATAAAACTAATTAGTTATCATAAGAAATTTATCCTATAAATTCTCTTATGAATTTTATTATAACTAACTTTATAATAAAACTAATTAATTATCATAAGAAATTTATCCTATAAATTCTCTTATGAATTATTCCATTTAAACCAAGTTTTATTATAACTAACTTTATAATAAAACTAATTAATCTCTCCTTTTATTTTGGAATAAATTTTATAAGAAATTTATAAACTTTCTTATTATGGAAAAATCAATTCATAATTGATTTTATAAAATTAAAATAAACCAATTCATGGATTATTTTAACTTCCATAAAAAGAATAAATTTCTATAAATTTCTTTATATAAATTTCTTTATATAAATTTATTTATCCATAATTTATAAAACAAATCGCGCTAGATTTGTTTTATTAATTAAACCAAAATTAATTGGTTTACTCCCTCTATTGTGGCCGGCCAACCAAGGAGGGTTGGCACCCTCTTTGGCCGGCCCAAATCGAGCCGAACCAACGCGAATTAAACTCATTTAATTCGCCCAAAAAAAGCCTTCAAAAGACTTAGCCATTTTTAGCTTCCATTGCGCCTCTGATTAACTCAGATTCGACTTATTTCTCTTGATCGAAAAATCTAATTTTCAACTCGTTTTAAATCCCTCGGATTACTCGTAGTGCGTGTGACTAAATAGGCTTTCGATTTATGTTGGCCGTCTATAATTAACCAATTATAGAACGATCATGAGTGGCACCTAGTAGTACATCATGACCCCCAATTAATCGAAAGATCAACGGTTTGACCTCAGAAGAAATTATTCTGAAACCCTTCAGCAGCTCTAATGAATCGTGCCTCATTCCCTTCACCATCTTATACCCACTTGGTTCAGGACACGGTCTATTTGTGTCAGTCCCCACTAGGCTGACTACGTCACACCTAGCCCAAGTAATGTCTTTCTCGTCCTTTGGATTTCTAATTACTCTCATGTATTTTAGAGACTCGCACTCCAAACATGATATACTCTGGCCAGAGGTTTTGAGTAACAATCCGACGATAGGCCTGGGTATACATCTCCTCGCAAGGAGTGGTGAATCCTTTATAGGCTGTTCAAACATCTTCGGGCACTTCGGCTTATACCCAATCATCCTGGGTCCATACCTCCTTGGAGATGCTTGTTTAAGATGTTAAAGTATAAGTCTCCATAACCAAGATGACTTGAACACCGCAAGTCAAAGGAACATCGCACTTAAGCCGCAGTAAGAACTTCATTGACATATCTATATAGATAACCCTATGAAGTCTTACAGCTAGTCACTCCAATGAACTAGTTCCCTTAACTAGCATCCATGTTTATCTCCGGACATCCCAATGTCACCAGCCAGTGAGAATCAGCTGATTAGAGAATAACCCATGCTAGTCTCAACAGAATTGATAGTGTCCATATTTATCAATTCATCGACTAGGGATATTTTCAATACTTCACATTTGCACATTTAGAGATAATCACTAGTTGTGATCCCATCACAAATTCTCTTATGCTGTGAGTTGTATTGCGGACATTCAGTAGATGAGTTTAAGATCCCTAATCAAATACATAAACATGTATACTCAAATAGTGAATTATCATTTATTAAAATAAATGTTTACAATCATAAGGCGATTGCCTTAGGACACTTCTCTCATATCACTAACAGAGCTGCCCTTCGCTCGGTGCCTAGCATTCCTTTGCTAGGGCTTTAGTCCCAGACTGTCCTTCGCCTGGTGCCTAGCAGTCCTTCGCTAGGGCTTTGACCCTGGCATTCCTTTGGCCAGTGCCTAGCAGTCCTTCGCTAGGTCTTTTTACCCTGGCATTCCTTCGCCAGTGCCTAGCAGTCCTTCGCTAGGGCTTTGTATCATGGCATTCCTTCGCCAGGTGCCTAGCAGTCCTTCGCTTGGGCTTTTTCTGCACACTCAGTGAACAACGTTAGATCACAAACAAACTTAACTTTGAATCCTTTGCCAATATCAAAACAAGGTTCGATATGGTGCTTCCTGCACCAACACCGGGCGCCCCCAGCGCCAACAACCGAAGCAGCTCCCCTCGAAGCCAACGGATGAAAGTTTGACCCGGTCAATATGGGCACCCCGAGCGCTCCGGGCGCCCCGGTCAAAGCTGATCCCGAATGTAAAGGGATCAGAAGCTGACCGAGCAATTTCCGAATCAACTGACACGTGGGGGGGGGGGGGTGCTCCCGACGTCCCGGGCGCCCCCAGGCCCTATATAAAGGGCCCTCGACCCCAAGGCTGAAGCATCAATTTCATTCAACGCTTCGACGCTCTTCTGCTCCCGCGCTCTGCTCCGGAAACCTCTCAACTCGAGCCGACGACGTCCCTCCGCTCTAAAAAGTCAATCTACCTCGGACGTCGGTAATAAAAGAGCGATCTTTTAATTTTGTGTTTACGATACTGCAGTTGTAATATTAATTTGTAAACCATTTTGCGAACTTATAGAATTGCCCATAGAAAACGGTCAACGACCGTGGGCCTTGGAGTAGGAGTCGACCTAGGCTCCGAACCAAGTAAAATACCTGTGTTCGCGATTGTCTTTATTCCGCTGTGCAAATTCTCTAATTTCTAAAATCCGAACGCTTTCCGATATTCACCCCCCCCCCTCTATCGGTTCTCTCGATCCAACAGATACCACTCTGTAAAAGAGCTCTGGGAGAAGTTCCTAGAACTTCATGAGAGCACATTAGAAGCCAAGTCAGCAAGGAAAGATCTTCTCCGGAACCAGTTGACTAACCTCCGAATGAAAGAAGGAGAAACGGTGGTTGAACTTCAAACGAAGATCAAAGAATTTGTCTCTGAACTCACTAACCTCGGCGAATCAGTATCAAATCACGATTCTATCCGGTATGCCCTAAATGCCTTCCCAAGAACCCAGGAGTGGAGTTCAATAGTAAATGCCTACTATATCTCAAAGGACTTGGAGATAAGTACCCTTGATGAGATGTTTTCTATTTTCGAATTATATGAATCTCGATGTGCAGGATCAAGAAAGGAAATGATGGATAACATTGCCCTGAACGTAAGAAGAACTTATCTAGATTCAGAGTATTCAGTCGATGAAGGGGAAACGATGTATATGGTAAGAAAACTCAGTAAATACTTTAAATCAAATAAATTTATGAAGTCACAGGGCAAGAAACAATCACTAAGAAAAAGACAAGTCAGGTGCTACCACTGTGACGAAGAAGGTCACATTAAAGAGCAATGCCCCAAATTGAAGAATAAAAAGATAAAAAAGAAAACAAGTCAAAGCTCAAGAATTTAAAAGCAATGTGGGATAACACATCTGTAGGATCGAAATAGAGTGATAGAGGGATACCCAAGGTGTTCATCAAATATGGCTTGGTGGCTAGTTAATTGAATGAGAAGGCTGGAGGATGGAAGTACTTTGAAGTGGTTGAAGATTTGGCGGCATTTAATGACTGGAAGCTTTGGATATATAGCTTGGATCAGGTGGCTGATTATGAGGGAAAAAAAGTCTACTGGAGAGTAAAATGGAATATAAATAAGCTGTTCAACATGTTGAACGGTGATGGTCTAATTAATAATGTGGTGTTGATAAGAAGGTGACTGAATTGTGCACAGATTATTATCATACAGTCGATTATTGTTGAACTGCAATACTTGTAAATCGGTCTGAGTCCTTGTAACTCTGTATTAGAAGGTCAGGTTAGACCCCCCCCCCCCTTCTAATGTGGATTTTCTAGTAATAAGATGTTCCTTCTTATTGAAAAAAATAGAGTGATAGAGGGGGGGGGGGGTGAATATCACTTTAAGAAAATTCTTCGGATTTTTGAATAATCGAGTACACAACAGAAGTATAAGAATAAGCTTGGGAGAAGAGACAACGAAAAATCAAATCACAGCATGCTAACGCAAGTTGGTTTTACTTGCTTCGGCGTCTTGACCGACTCCTACTGCAAGGCCCACATCGTTTACTTTGGGCAATCCACTAATGATCGGAAGAATGTACAGTTTACAAAACTTAAGTGTGCAAAAAAACAAGTATACCGACTCCTTTGAATGACTTGAAAATCTTCGCTTGGAGAGTCGGACGACATTTCGGCATTATCGGAGCTTTGATCACACAACACATAGGAGAATAGAATGAACGCAGAATGTTAATTCTTTTTGAAGTGCTACTCTCGACCCCTTTATATAGGAGTCATTCAGGCGCCTGAATGGCCATTTAGGCACCCTAGTCACAGTGTCTCGGGTGGCAATTTTATCCGTTCCACAGTCAAGCTTTATCCTGGCTCAGGCGCCCTAGTCCCTTTCAGGCACCTGAGTGCCGACGTGGCTCCTCCACTTAGCCCTCACCACGTAAGCTTGACCGTTGAGCCAGCTCAACCACCCGCTGCCAGCTCCCAGGTGCCTGAGTTCCATTCAGGTGCCCTAGTCCAACTGGTTTAACTTTTCAGCTGCAACAAGGGTTAGTTCCACAATAATATAAATATAATTAAAGTATGCATGGATTACATCCAGTGCTGTCTTGGTCCTGACTTTTAGGTTTCAACTGAAACCCTAGGTTAGACCGACGCCTATTGTTCCCTTTTCGAGGAACACGTCCTCATCTACTCCTCTCAGGAGAGTGTACCTGCTGCCACCCGGAACCTCCGGTTAGACTTTTGCTCGACCTCCGAGGACCCGAAACTTGACGACGTTCGACCTCAACCCATCTCAACTCCTGTCCGCAATCCCCACTCGGCAAAGTCTATTGCTCGGTCCTCCGGACCAAGACTTCATGCTCGGCTTCACTCACCAAGTCTTCGTTGCCCGATCCCTGACCAGGACTTCTTGCTCAACCTTGCAGGTCAAGACTTCTTGCCTAACTTATGGAGGACTTTCCTACAAGCTTCACAAGTTCATTAGTACAAACAAATCAGCTTAACTTGAACCCTTTGCCACTTATCAAAACAAGATTCAATCTGGTGCTTCTGGCACCAACTATCTCCCCCTTTTTGATTATGGCAACCCAGTTCAAAAGTTAAAACAAAAAATATGTTTAAACAGGGAAAAGGATTTTATCCCAAGCTCTCCCCCTTAATCAATTATCTCTCCCTTGATAAAATATTTTTTTAAAAAAAAACTAGACTTAGTCTTTTTCAATTATAAGCAGTTTAGAGACTAAGTATATGTTCTTGAAAAACTGAAAAAAAAACTTTTAAGTTTTTTGAAATACTTAAAATTATGTGCTTTTAAAACACATTTTAAAACTAAGTGTAGACATAAGTTTTCAAAATGCTGATTTTTTTAAAAAAAAATAGATTCTAAGTATTTTGAATAAAGCACTTAGTTTTTGAATGAAAGAACACTGAGGAAACATTTTTAACACTTTGGAAAAAACATTTTAACATTTTAAAGAAACATTTTGAAAATTTTCAACCATTTCAGAACTCTTTTCATTCTCTCCCCCCTTTGTCATATATCAAAATCATAAAATATAAGGGTAAGACATGTATCAGAGCATACTCAATGACTATGTATTAAAACAAATTATGTGTATTAGAGCGATTAAATTTAATTAAAACAACAAAAAAAAGGTTTAAGTTCAAGTCAAACCTAGGCACCTTCATTTTGAGTCCAAGCATGGAGAAAAAAACATTTTGGGAAAAAATCTCTTTTAGGTACCTGTCTGACCTATTAGCTACTTGCTGACTGCAATAAACAACAATTTTTACTTGGGTCAGTCAAGTCAAGTGTATTTCATAAATCTGCTAAGTTAGCTAAAATACTTGACATGATTAATTTGAATTATATTTATAGTGCTCCCAACTTGTTTCGATGCACTGAATTAAAACATTTTAAGTCTAGGACAACAATCCTAAGCATCTCAACCTAGTCTAGATTGTCAATCAAGTTAGTCCTAATGTTTGTGAGATGTTGGTTGCTAAAGCTATAGGAGCACGCATACTAGGGTTAAGCCTAAGCTAAGTTCGTGTCGAATAAGGACCCTAGTTTTGAAGGGGGTAGTTTTCAAGAAAAACTATGTTTCAAAAAATACATCGAGTTTTGAAGATAATGTTTTGAAAACTTAAAGTAACATATTTGAAACCCTTTTAAAATCAGAATTAAACTTAAAAATCTAACAAAATGAATAACCAAAAACACAAACAATAGAAAACCTACTCTACTAAGCACATTCCAAGCTGCCTTCTTAATGAATTGGACTCAGACTTAGGTAAGGGTTTAGTAAAAATGTCTACTAGGTTAGATTTGGAGTCAATATGTTGAAGGACAATTTCACCCTGTTGGGACCGGGTGCATGTTGACAAGGATACGAGTTGGTAAAATTTTAAATTTTTACGTGCAGCGGAAGAATTTGCATAAAATAATTTTCTAAATTATTTTAACTTCGTATCTAGCATGCAACCTTATAGTGTGTTGACATAATCATAAAATAAAACTTTGCGGAAAAGTAAACTAATTTACATTATACCTCTCGTAACTCGAAGTAAGGGACGAGATCCAACCGTAGCGTCCCTTGGAAGCTTCGCCTCTATTCGCGTCCACGCCGAGTTCTCTTCGGGATGACTTCGCAAAGTCACGAGTTTTGTGCTGACGAGAACTACTAGATTCTCTATAGGCACAACAAGAAAGATCAAGAGAGGAAAGGGAAACTAACCACCAAGAAAACGGAATCGAATTCCGGGAAGAGAGGAGTCGCTATCCGCTTCTTCTTCTTCTTGTTTCGTTTCTCCTTCTTCTTGAAGCTCACGGCAACCTTGCTTGGTGTTGATGGGGTGCGCCGGCCCTAGCAAGGAAGGTGGGAGCCGACCCTAATTCTCCAAGAAGGGCGCCGGCCCTAAGGGAAAGGAGAGGGAGAAGAGAATAAGAGAGAGTGAGAGAGGAAGTTACTAATCTCAATTAGTAAATCGTAATAAGGGCTTGCCTTTGGTTCCTTTATATAGTAGCAACTCCTTTGCTAAGTCTCCCTCTTAACGGAATTAACGGAATTAGTTATAAGAAATTTATCTCATAAATTCTCTTATTAATTATTCCGTTTAAGCCGAGTGTTATTATAACTAATTTATAATAAAACAAATTCTTCTTCTCTTTAAATTATGGAATAAATTTTATAAGAAATTTATAAACTTTCTTATTATGGAAAAAACAATTCATAATTGATTTTATAAAATTAAAATAAACCAATTCATGGATTATTTTAATCTTCCATAAAAAGAATAAATTTCTATAAATTTATTTATATAAATTTCTTTATACAAATTTATTTATCCATAATTTATAAAATAAATCGCGCTGGATTTATTTTATTAATTAAACCAAAATTAATTGATTTTCTCCTCTATTGTGGCCGGCCACCCAAAGGGGGTTTGGAACCCTCTTTGGCCGGCCAAACCAACCCGAATCGGTCGCGAATTAAACTCATTTAATTTGCCCAAAAAGCCTTCAAAAGACTTAGCCATTTTTAGCTTCCATTGCGCCTCTGATTAACTCAGATTCGACTTATTTCTCTTGATCGGAAAATCCAATTTTCAACTCGTTTTAAATCCCTCGGATTACTCATAGTGCGTGTGACTAAATAGGCTTTCGATTTATGTTGGCCGTCTATAATCAACCAATTATAGAACGATCATGAGTGGCACCTAGTAGTACATCATGATCCCCAATTAATCGAAAGATCAACGGTTTGACCTCAGAAGAAATTATTCTGAAACCCTTCAGCAACTCTAATAAATCGTGCCTCATTCCCTTCACCACCTTATACCCACTTGGTTCAGGACACGGTCAATGGTGTCAGTCCCCACTAGGCTGACTACGTCACACCTAGCCCAAGTAGTGTCTTTCTCGTCCTTTGGATTTCTAATTACTCTCATGTATTTTAGAGACTCTCACTCTAAACATGATATACTCTGGCCAGAGGTTTTGAGTAACAATCCGACGATAGGCCTGGGTATACATCTCCTCGCAAGGAGTGGTGAATCCTTTGTAGGCTATTCAAACATCTTCGGGCACTTCGACTTATACCCAATCATCCTGGGTCCACACCTCCTTGGAGATGCTTGCTTACGATGTTAAAGTATAAGTCTCCATGACCAAGATGACTTGAACACCGCAAGTCAAAGGAACATCGCACTTAAGCTGCAGTAAGAACTTCATTGACATATCTATATAGATAACCATATGAAGTCTTACAGCTAGTCACTCCAATGAACTAGTTCCCTTAATTAGCATCCATGTTTATCTCCGGACATCCCAATGTCACCAGCCAGTGAGAATCAGCTGATTAGAGAATAACCCATGCTAGTCTCAACAGAATTGATAGTGTCCGTTTTTATCAATTCATCGACTAGGGATATTTTCAATACTTCACATTTGCACATTTAGAGATAATCACTAGTTGTGATCCCATCACAAATTCTCTTATGCTGTGAGTTGTATTGCGGATATTCAGTAGATGAGTTTAAGATCCCAATCAAATACACAAACATGTATACTCAAATAGTGAATTATCATTTATTAAAATAAATGTTTACAATCATAAGGCGATTGCCTTAGGACACTTCTCTCATATCACTAACAAACTCCCACTTGGCCTAATGCCAATCGCTACGGTATCCAATACCACAGGCTCTAATATGACCCTCAAACTTGCTTTGAGGCAAGGCCTTAGTTAAAGGATCCGCTATAATCCTTTCAGTGGGAACTCTCTCAATTTGTATGTCATTCCTACTTATAATCTCTCTGATCAGATGATAGCGTCGAAGCACGTGTTTGGATCGCTGATGAGACCTTGGTTCCTTCACTTGGCCAATAGCTCCATTGTTGTCGCAGTAAACCGGCACTGCTTCATCAATGGTTGGAACCACACCAAGTTCTGAGATAAACTTCTTGATCCAAACTGCTTCCTTTGCTGCTTCCGAAGCTGCGATATATTCCGCTTCCGTGGTAGAATCCGCTACGGTGTCTTGTTTGGAACTTTTCCAACTTACTGTGCCTCCATTCAAAGTAAATACGTATCCAGACTGAGATTTGGAGTCATCCTTATCTGTCTGGAAGCTGGCATCTGTATACCCACGTATTACCATATCTCCTTCTCCATATATTAGGAACACATCCTTAGTTCTTCTTAAGTACTTAAGGATTGTCTTAACAGCCACCCAATGATCCATTCTTGGATCCGACTGGTATCTGCTTGTGATGCTCAAAGCATAAGATACATCGGGCCTAGTACACAACATAGCATACATGATAGATCCTATCGCGGATGCATAAGGAATCTTATTCATGCAAATCCTCTCGTCTTCTGTGCGCGGACACATAGACTTTGAAAGGTTGATCCCATGCCTGATGGGAAGGTAACCTTTCTTGGATTCCGACATGCTAAACCCTTTTAGCACTCGGTCTATATATGTAGACTGCGAAAGACCAAGCAACCGTTTTGATCTATCTCTATAGATTCTAATCCCAAGGATATAGGTTGCTTCTCCCAGGTCTTTCATGGAGAAAGTTTTGGACAACCAAATTTTAACTGTCTGTAAAACTGATACATCGTTTCCTATAAGTAAGATGTCATCGACATATAATACTAGGAATACGATTGCACTCCCACTAACCTTCTTGTACACACAAGGTTCGTCAGGATTTTATGAGAAATTAAACTTTTTGATTGTCTCATCAAAACGGATGTTCCAGCTCCTAGATGCTTGCTTCAGTCCATATATGGATCGTCGAAGCTTACATACCTTGGTTTTATCAACCGATGTGAAACCTTCAGGTTGTATCATGTATACGTCCTCAAGCAGGTTTCCGTTAAGGAAAGCTGTTTTCACATCCATTTGCCATATCTCATAATCATAATGAGCTGCTATGGCTAGGAGCATCCGAATGGATATAAGCATAGCTACTGGCGAATAGGTTTCGTCATAATCAATTCCTTATTTTTGACGATATCCCTTTGCCACTAATCTAGCCTTAAAGGTAACAACATTACCTTCCATGTCGGTTTTCTTCTTGAAAACCCACTTGCACCCTATGGGCTTAATCCCTTCAGGTGGGTTAACCAAGTCCCATACTTGGTTTTCGTACATGGAATCCATTTCCGACTTCATGGCCTCAAGCCATTTGTCCCTTTCTGAACTTTTCAGAACATCTTCATAACTGATAGGTTCGTCATCGCATATGAGTAACACGTCGTTCGATTCACTTACGAGAAATCCGTATCTCTCTGGAATATTGTGTGTCCTATCAGATCTACGAAGAGGTGGTGTAGTTTTAGGTTCAACTGATAGCTCATCATTATGAATTATCGGTTGTGGGCCTAGACTCGGTGTCTCTGTAATGTCTATTGGAGTTTCTTGAACTTCATCAAGTTCAATGCCACTCCCACTGTTTTCTTGTAAAAGAAATTCTTTTTCTAGAAATACAGCATGCCTTGAAACAAACACCTTTTGTTCCAAGGGATGATGGAATTGGTAACCCTTCGTTTCCTTAGGGTATCCAATAAATAGACATTTATCAGACATAGCATCCAATTTGTCAAATACAACCCGCTTCACATAAGCAGGACAACCCCATATCTTAAGGTGAGTTAAGTGAGGTTTCTTTACTATTCCAAATCTCATATGGAGTAGTAGAGACTACCTTGGTCGGGACTCTGTTTAATAAGTAAACAGCTGTCTTAAGTGCATAACCCCAAAAGGATTTTGGAAGGGTTGCACGATTCATCATCGACCTAACCATGTCCATCAAGGTTCGATTTCGCCTCTCAGATACACCATTATGCTGTGGTGTATATGGCGGAGTCCATTGGGATAATATCCCATTGTCCCTTAGATAATCTTGAAACTCTTGACTTAAGTATTCACCACCCCGATCAGATCGAAGTATTTTAATACTTTTGCCAAGTTGTTTCTCTACTTCATTTCTGAACTCTTTGAATTTATCAAAAGCTTCAGATTTGTGTTTCATCAAGAACACGTACCCGAATCGTGAGTGATCATCGATAAAGGTGATGAAGTAGTTATAGCCTCCTTGTGCAGGAGTTGACATTGGTCCACATACATCGGTATGTATTAGACCAAGCAACTCTCCCACTGGATTACCTTTTCCGGGAAAGGGTAATTTGGTCATCTTGCCTTTTAAGCATGATTCGCATGTATCAAATGAACCGGGTTCAAATGATTCCAAAATTCCACATCAGTGTAATTCGGTCATGCGTTTCTTACTTACATGGCCAAGATGACAATGCCACGTGTAGGAGTCTATTTGATTATCTATTCGAGCACGTTTGTTGCTAACTTCGATATTAAAAACGTCACTGGATAAATCTAACGTGTAGATGCCATTGCACAAAGTTCCATTTCCATAAAGAACGCCATTTAAAGTTATGTAACAACAATTGTTACTAAAAGTTAAATGATAACCTTTTTCATTCAAACATGAAATAGATACAATGTTCTTTATTAATGAAGGAATGAAATAAGAATTATCCAATTCTAAGACACGTCCAGTTGGGAGCTTTAGCAAATATGTTTCGATGGCAATAGCAGCAATCCTTGCTCCATTTCCAACCCGCAAATTCGCTTCTCCTTTGACGAGTCTTCTTCTATTCCTTAGCCCCTGTATGTCATTGCATATATGTGAGCTACACCCAGTATCAAGTACCCAGGTATCTGAGGAAATAGAGTGGCATTCAATAATGAAGATACCTGAAGAGGATGGGGCATCAGATGCCTTCTTCTTCATGGACTCAAGATAAATCTTGTAGTTTCTTCGCCAGTGACCTTCCTTGCCATAATGATGGCAAGTTCCTTTTGGTTTCTTTTCAGTTTTCTTGGCCTTTTTCTTCTTCCCTTTGTTCTGTTCTTTGGCCTTCCTCTTAGAACCTTTCTTCGAGGAACCAACTAACAGTACTGCTTTTTGATCCGGCTTTACAGAAGGCTCTACAGTCTTCAGCAGGTTGAGCAACTCAGGAATGGTTGTCTCTAGTTTGTTCATCCGATAGTTCATCACAAATTGTGAATAACTCTTGGGCAAACAACTCAGAATTAAGTCAATACTTAGTTCATGATCCATTGCAAAACCGAGTGCGCTCAGTCGCTCAATGTACCCCAACATCTTTAACACAAACTGCGAGGCAGAAGTGCCTTCCTGCATCTTAGTGGTGAAGAGGAGTCTGGAGACTTCGAACCTTTCGGATCTCGCCTGCTCTTCAAACAACTCATGAAGATGGAAGATGATGGTATTAGCATCCATATGCTCATGCTGCTTTTGCAACTCAGGTACCATAGAGGCTAGCATGATGCAACTCACGAGTTCAGAATCGGTCACATGTTTCTGATAGGCCAACAATTGGTCTGGAGTTGCATTCTCTGGAGGATGGGTGGGAAGTTGTTCTTCAAGGACATATGCAAGCTTCTCTGCCTTGAATACTATCCTCAGGTTTCGAAGCCAGTCCATGTAGTTCGGCCCAGTCAGTTTATTGGTGTCCAAAATGGAACGCAAGTTTATGTGAGAAGACATGATCGAGTGATTAACCTAGAAATACAAATTGAGATTATGTGAGAAGATTTATTAAAGAATGTATCAACATACATAAATTAAATCCTATTTATTTTACGAATTGAATCACCCTTATTATCAATTCGGGAGATCGTAGGAACATCTCCAAATAGGTTGATATCCAACC
The DNA here is from genome assembly GCA_024364735.1 of Boesenbergia rotunda. Classification (NCBI taxonomy): domain Eukaryota; kingdom Viridiplantae; phylum Streptophyta; class Magnoliopsida; order Zingiberales; family Zingiberaceae; genus Boesenbergia; species Boesenbergia rotunda. The sequence continues at coordinate 480,635 of JAGFNQ010001881.1, read as the reverse complement.
ATAGATAAGAACCACCATGGCTGTGGCCATCAAGTTTTTCTTAGCTATGAAGGTAGGTAATTTTACCGATTACACATCACATATATGTAACTATCACTTTATGCTATCAACTAATTGAATGTTTGCATAAATCATTGGGTTGTTAACTCATTAACAAGTATGTATCATTATACATAGCACCCAACTGCACCTCTCTTTACATCGACCTTGGCTGTGGCACAACAAATCGATGCTCCAAGCTTAAGGCTGACCCATTAATCAAGAAATAGTTTTAACATGGTTGGAGCTCATTCAACCGCTTAGTCAGGCTTGGATGTGTCCAACAACCAAAACTAATGATTGACCTCTGACTCAAACTATATTATTCATAAACTAATTCCATGGTTTGAACATGTTGAGGTTCAAGTCGGGCATGGATGTGTCCATCATCCCAAGCGAGAAACAAAACTCCGATTCTAACCATATTAATGGAAGGTGTTGGCCTTAATATTTTGTAAGGGGTTTTGGGTCTCATTCTTTTCTAAGCACATTCATGACATAAGATTATGTCATGACTAACGATTTCCTTAATAAAGTATGTATGTGACTTAATTTATCAAGTCTCATTGATTAAATTAGGAACCGGATTTCCTAATTATAATTTCATACTTTATTTAAGGAATTGTTTTGGGAAATAATTTCCTAAATTGTCATAATTAATTTCGGAAATAATATGTTCAAGACTTTGATTTCTCTAAATCAAATCTTATTAAATTAAGAGACAAATCCCTTAATTCAACTACATAATATTTTCATGAAAATCTTATTTAAGAATACTCTATAGGAAACCATTTTCCTAATTAATTTTGGAGACAACAATATGTAAGAGCATCACCTCTTCAACATATTTTATTCATGGATTTAATTAATTACAACAAATTGTTTTCTAAGGGTGGCTCCCCGAGGCTCAGATACCCAAAGAAAAGTAATGTGTTGTAAATCTAATTGGACGGCTCCCCGAGGCTCAATCTAAATCAAACATGACAATTTCAATTAAAAATTGGGAAATTTAATTACAACAACTAACTTTAAATTGGACGGCTCCCTGAGGCTCAATCCAAAATAAAGAATTTTATTGTCAATTTAAAAACCAATTCAAATTTATTTGTCAATTAACTGTCCATGAATTTGTCTAGACTTTCTCAAAAGAAAGTGCCCAAAATTACGAGATTTCAAAAATAATTTTTCAGAATAATTGTAAGTTTCTGGTAAAAAGAAAACTTACATATTTCCAAAATTTGGAAAATTTCTAAAATAGAAAAATTTCCAAAATTTGGAAAGTTTCCAAAGATGGGAAGTTTTCACAATTATCATAAAATTTTAGAAACTAGACAATTCCAAACGTTTGCGAAATTTCATGAGGATTTCCAAACTTTGAAATTCCTAAATCTAAAATTTATTATAATTTGAAAGTTTCCATAATTGAAAATTTTTTCCGAAATTGAGATCATGACAAAGTTTTCCACAAAACAATTATATGATTAAGTCGAACACTAACCGGCTCTGATACCACTGTTGGGACCGGGTGCATGTTGACAAGGATACGAGTTCGTAAAATTTTAAATTTTTACGTGCAGCGGAAGAATTTACATAAAATAATTTCCTAAATTATTTTAACTTCGTATCTAGCATGCAACCTTATAGTGTGTTGGCATAATCATAAAATAAAACTTTGCGGAAAAGTAAACTAATTTACATTATACCTCTCGTAACTCGAAGTAAGGGACGAGATCCAACCGTAGCGTCCCTTGGAAGCTCCGCCTCTATTCGCGTCCCTAAAAAGAATACTAAGATATGTTAAGGGCACCCTAAATGTTGGGATTTGGTATCCTAGGACTTCAACTTTTGACTTGTCAGGATACTCGGATTCTGACTATGCTGGTTGTAAATTAGATAGAAAGAGCACAAGTGGAAGCTGCCAACTGTTAGGAAATAGTCTAGTAAGTTGGTGCAGCATAAAACAACACTGTGTAGCTCTATCCACAACTGAAGCTGAGTATGTTGCCTTAGAAGAATGTGTAGCACAACTTTTATGGATGATGAACACTCTTAAGGACTTCCAACTCACCTACACCCAAACTCAGGTTTTTATTGACAACATAAGCTCAATTAATCTAACTAAGAATCCAATCCAACATTCCAGAACTAAACATATAGAAGTTAAACATCACTTTGTAAGAGACCATGTAGCCAGGGGTGAAATAGTACTTAAGCATATAGACTCTAAATCTAACTTGGCTGACATATTCACTAAACCCCTACCTGAGTCTGAGTTTAGCTCACTAAGAAGGCAGTTAGGATTATGCTTAGTAGAATAGGTTAACTCTACTTCTGGTTTTCCTACTGCTTTACTTATTTTAAAATCAGTTTCTAAAATAGTTTTTTTTACTTTCAAAATCAGCTCTTACTTAAGTTTAAAAATTTTGTTTGTTTTTCGATTTAGTTTTATTTTCAAAAACTACCCCTTTTAAAACTAGGGCTTTTTCGTAAATGGACTTAGCCTAGGCCCTAACCCTAGAACTGCATGCACCTATAGATTTAGAAGCCAGCATCTCACAAGCACCTTAGGGTACTTTTTGATTGATAACCTAGAATGGGTTGAGATGCTTAGGTCTTTGCCTTAATTCAAGATGCTTTAAGTTAGTGCATCTACAGTAATTGGGGCACTAAATACAACTTAAACAGCAATCAAGTCAAGTATCAAGTTTAGGAAATCTAACTTGAACAGAACACTTAACTTGACTAACCCTAGCGAAAATTACTATTTATAACAGTTAGTAAGTAGCTAACTGGGTTAGACAGGACCCTAAAAGAGATAATTGAAATTGATTTGGTTTAGTTCAAATCCTGAATTGGTTCAGTACAGCAAATTATGCAGTTCAATTTTATACTATTATGCAATCTTTCTGCTATATTTCTTTATTTTTGATATATGGCAAAGGGGGAAAGATAGGAAAGGAGAGAGTTCAAATTTCTTTTCTAAATCAAAAAATTTAAACTCTCCATCCTTTATTCAAAAAGTACTATGTTTGGAAAAATTTTCCTAAGTACTTAAAACTTAAGTTTTTAAAAATTTTCCTAAGTACTTAAAACTTAAGTTTTCAAAAATTTTCCTAAGTACTTAAAACTTAAAGTTTTCAAAAATTTTCCTAAGTACTTAAAACTTAAGTTTTCAAAAATTTTCCTAAGTATATTAAGCTTAAGTTTTCAAATCATTTCTATGAGTATAAATTTTCCAAAGTGCACAACTAAAATTATTTTTGGAAAATATGTCTTTAAAGTTTCTGTTGAAAATTGTTCTAAGTAAAAATTAAATCAATCTTTAGACATAGAAGTTAGTTTCAAAACCCCACAAACTTTTGAAAAATCTAGGGGGAGATTCATTCCAGGGGGAGGAAACAAAATTTCATTTTATATGTACTGATTAAACTTAACTTTTTGAACCAGGATTGCCATAAATCAAAAAGGGGGAGATTGTTGGTGCAGAAGGCACCCAAGTCGAACCTGTATTTTGATAATAGCAAAAGGGTTCAAAAGTTAAGAGATAATGTTAATCTAACATGTTACTCAAGTGTGTAGGAAAAGTCCTAGCGAAGGACTGCTAGGCACCTGGCGAAGGAATGCCAGGGTACAAAGCCCTAGCTAAGGACTGCTAGGCACCTGGCGAAGGAATGCCAGGATACAAAGCCCTAGCGAAGGACTACTAGGCACCTGGTGAAGGAATACTAGGATACAAAGACCTAGCGAAGGACTGCTAGGCTCCAGGCGAAGGACAGCTTGGTACTGAAGACCTGGCGAAGGACAGCTAGGTATTGAAGACCTGGCGAAGGACAGCTAGACACCTGGCAAAGGACTGCTGGGCAAAAGTCCAACCGGAGGAGCCGGTTGGCATCAGGTAAATTCTCCCGAGAGGAGTAGGTGAGGACGCGTTCCCCGTCGAGGGAACAGTAGGCGTTAGTTCGATCTAGGGCTCCATTTAGAAGACCCAAAGTCAGAACCAAGATAGCTAAGGCTGTATAAAACTAACATATTATTGCTCTATGCTATTTTGGACTAACCCTGGATGTAGGACCGAAGGAACATGTGTCTGCAGCTCAGAGAGCCTCAAAGGAGTGAGGCAGAAGCTGAGTAGGGCGTCCGGAGTGTCCCCGACGCCCCCAAGGTGAACACAAAAGAAGTGGAGCAAAATTACACTTCGACAACTCATGGGCGGGGCGCCCCGGATGGTCCGGGCACCTCGAGCTCAAGCTAACGAAGTGGATCAACTTCAAGCCAGCGAGAAGCCAGCGGATCGAGTCAACCCGGGCGCCCCCAGCGTCCCGGGCGCCCCCGTCAAAGTCTGATCCCGAGTTTAAAGGGATCAGAGCTGACCGAGAGGAGCTCGGATCAGATGACACGTGGGGGGGCACCCCCGACGGTCCGGGCACCCCCAGGGGCTATAAAAAGGCCCTCGACCCCAAGGCTTCCAACAACAATTCTTCCAACACATTCACGCTCTTCTACTCCTGCGCTTTACTCTGGAAAACTCCCGACTCGAGATTCAAGCGCCTACGATGTCCCCTTGCTTCGAAAATATAATCTACACCAGACGTCGATAATGAAGACCTGCTTTTAAGTTTACTGTACTATTATTGTAATACATTTTGTAAACTGTTTTTGCGCACATATAGAATTGCCCGCAGTAAACGGTCAACGACCGTGGGCCTTGGAGTAGGAGCCGACCGCGACTCCGAACCAAGTAAAAGATCTCGTGTTCGCGTTGATTGTTTATTTCTTCCGCTGCGTAATTTCTCTAACTCTAATCCGAACGTTTTACGATATTCACCCCCCTCTATCGTTTCTCTCGATCCAACAAAAACCATCTACAACACTAAACCAATTTTCAATATCATTCATCAAATAATATTCCATCCTACCTTTCCAATATCCAAAGTCATTGCCATCAAAGAAAGGTAGACGTCGTGTGGCGCTATATCTCTCTTGAAAAGCCATCTTGATGTTTTGGTTGATGGTGACTTCTTTCGAAATGGACCGGATGCTCTGGTACCACTTGTTGGCTATGATCGTATGGCTAGAGGAGCGGGGTGAATAGCTCATTATTGAACTTCCGTTGATTCTTTCTACAAGTGTCAGATTTGCACAAGCAGAAATAAAATAAAACAATAAAATCAAGAATACAAACGTTAACACTTATCGTTTACGTAGTTCGGAGATTCCTTGCTCATACTCTATGGCGTGTCCTTGAGGTGGGCGATCCATCGGTGGATTAGTCATCGACAATCTCCAGCTAGAGCTTTCTCCTTCTCGATGGAGAACAACCTTTCATAAGACACTCTTCCCCTTTACAAGATTATGAATTAGGGTTAGGAGGAAGAGAATTGACTTTTGGAAGCTTTGACTACGAACTAGGAGGTTTTCAATCACAATTTCATAACCTCTTCATGCCCCAAAGCTTCCCTTTTAATAGAGGAGAGAGCTCTTAACAAAATAACTCAACCCCGACACTAATCGACTGGTCTCAACCCTAGTCGACTGATGCACAACCAACAACTTTATTTCAAATAGTAGTCGACTGCTATCCAGGTCGGTCGACTAGTCCCTACTGTTTGAAACTCACAGAAAGATCAATCGATTAGTCTCCCTACTAGTCGACTGCTCTCCATACACATGCATACTCATTCTCTCCGGAGTCGCCCTTTGAAACCCTCTTCCTTTGACTCTTGTCCCTCAAATGCATACGAGCACGCAACTCGTCCTCATGCCATCCTTCGTGTATGCCTTGAAGTTCACTTCCTTTGGCTCCACTCCGTTGCTCCTTGTTGGGTGGTCCTTCAGATGCACCATCCTTCACCGACTCAAGGACCTGAGCACCAAGTTGAGATCTCCCACACTTGACTGTGTTAAGCTTCTCATGCGTGTTCCACCAAGATGGGATTACATTCAGACTTGGAAGTCAGGAGTCTGCACTTGGACTCTCTACTCGAACTCGATAGTGAGGAGTCTGTACTTGGAGTTGAGAATCTGCACTCAAACTCGGGAGATAGGAGTCTACACTCAGACTCAGGAGTCGAGAGTCAGGAGTCTGCACTCAAGGCAGGTAGTCGAGCATACAAGGTAGCCTAGTCTTCCAGCTAACTTTGTCATTCCAAGAAGCTCCTTCCTTGTTTGGCAGTCTGAGATTATCAGTTTAGATCACTCAACAGATAAGTCAATTTAATTTATAATTTCAATTCGGACAACTTTTCTCTATCTCTAACAAGATTGTCCAATATTCTACAAAAGATGAAAACCGTCACCCTAGCACCCCCACCCCCCAATGCCTCACACCATTGGGAGAGAGTAAATTAGGAAACTGAAGTAAGTAATCACATGGGAGGGTATTTCTACTAGTTTCGCCGAGAATCGACCCATGCTCAATTCTACAAACTAACCATATGATAACCAACTCGATTATATCCTGAGGACTATAGAATCTACTATGTTATTTCCACAATATGAGGTTTAGAGTTTATAATTTAATTTGATTAAAGTAAAATAGATAATTTTTAGTAGTAGTTACCGTTAATGTCTATACATTTGTAGATAAATCTTATATTTTAAAATCTTAAATCCTAAATTTAAACTCTTAACATTATTATATCAAAATATTTTTTTATCAACATGGTCAAAATGTTTAAACTTCATTAAAATCACTTTAAATTAATCAAAATCACTTTAGTTGTAGAAGTTACTAAGTAATAATACTACCAAAGTATTATATTAGATGTTACATGTTATAGCAACTATAGAATAACTTTTAGTAGTTAGTCATAGCTACTACAATAATATTGGAAATAAAAAATAACGTTGTAGTAACTACTCGGTAGCTTCTACGCATTGTAGTAGTTACTGTACTGCTATAACAATGTTGAAATAAGGAGTATTCTGGAGATAAAATAATTGATGGGATGTCTACTTTTTTTTAATGCCTATTCGATATTTCTTTTAATGACAATTTCCCAAACTGAGTAGCTCTTTATGAGTTTTCCCCAAATCACATAGGTGTTTTGGTATTGTCTAAATCGCGTAGCCTCCTATGGGTTCATTTACCATTTTACCCTTCCGAAGAAAAACAAGGACCTTTCTGAACAGTGCTATATTCTCGGACAAAACGACTTGTGTCTGAACCAAAGGTGATGGTTGGCGAACGATGCAGCTAATTTTGTGGCGAATGATGATCTTCTACTTCGCAAAAAAGTCGAATGGAGAGGAGGTGACAAACTTCAAGCTGGCATCGAAAATTTTTCAAAAATGGTGCAACTTCTTGTCAGAGAAAATGATGAACGAAGCATAGGTAAAAATTGTGCGATTGGAGGAGAAACTAACAAACGTACCTCCGGTGCAGTTTCTTCTCCGGGGAATAGTGTAGTTTATGCCTTCGACTGTCTTCATGAGGCAGCTACTCTCGACCACACGCCTCCCTCTTAACAATGAAGTTGAAAGTAATGAAACCTAGCCCTAGGCAGTGGCTTTGCTGATTCTCTGTTATTGTATTAGAGTAGGGTTCAAGCGAGGTAATGGCCACCGAGTGTAAGCAACTATAATGGCAGGTTACAATATTTCAAGTAATCATTAAATTATGTCAACCAACATTCTAGATAATATGCAAACTGCGTAGGCGATGATAACATCTCAAATTTACTTTGCCAATATTGTAGCCCGACATCTTTGTTATATTCATATAATATTTTTTTTGTCATCGTAGAAAAACCAATCACAGTAGCAATGATAATTGAAATCACAGTGTAGACCAAGTTTTATGCTCTGATGAATCTTGTGAACAACATGTAAATTTTCTTCTACTAATATGTAAATGAATTAATATGACGTATAGATTATTATTATATGAAACCTTACCAACGTGATTTAGTAAAATGCTTATTATCTTATGTTATTAATGCTATGCATATAGACTTTAGTGTCTGCCTTTTATCCTTAAAGTTTAATTCATAATACTTAGGATCAATCAATAAATAGTGTGGTTACGAGCTTAAAGTTGCTTGTTTGTAAAATGTTAAATTTTGAAATGTGTAACTTCACATTTAGGAATATGTAATGATCTATTGACTTCCTTCACTTGGCTAGTGTGTTATACAAATATTCACTTGTGTAATAGAAGTGATTAATATTTATGGTTGCGTCAATGCAGGGATTCATTTTCTGATGAAGTGCTCTCATGTAAGATGGAATCGATTCATTCTCAAAAACAAGATAGACTCACTAATGGTATACCATGCATAATACTAGTGGTAATAATATGTCATCTTCCAATTTTACTAATGTTGTCATGAATAGGGTAGAGTTGTTTGGAACAAATGTTTGAAGACATGTAGACTCAGCAAAAATATTATGCCATTAAAATACTAGCTGAAATTGAAAGGGATGTCTCCACTGATGAATTTATAGCGAATGATATGAATTATTCAATTGATCTACCAATGATAATGAATGAGTATAGTGACCTTGAAGATGCATTTTTGTTAGTTGAAGATGACTATGTAATGAACCCAACACTTATTGCATTGTAAAGGAAAGAACTAGATGGGAGTGATGAATTTTTTTATTAGTAGGTAATGTAAAATTTAATATGTAATAAGTAACTTTTTATATTTAGAAATAGTGTGTAATGATATTATTTTTATGTTTCATAATATAATCTACTTAGTGATGATCTTTAACTTTCATATTCTTCACTGCACTCAATGGCAGTAGTAGTAATTAAAAAAACTTTCAATTCTTGTGTAGGTATTCCCAACTCAAAAAAAACTTTAAAGATGCACATGCTGAATATGCTATACGAAGCGGTTCATTTATGAAATAAAAGACTCGATGAAAATGTGAGTTCAATCAATTGTGTTGAAGAAAACTATACATGAACAATAATTGTAAGGGAAGAAATAAGGTTGACTGATATAAAATATTTAGAAGAATACCAATATGGTCTTTACAGGAAGGGTTGATCATCTTGAATGCACAACTTCTTTTATAACTTCTCAGATTGAAAGTCATTTTGTATCTACAAATGAATATAAACCCAGAATGATTTAGCGAGATATGGGAGGATGATTTATAGTAGAGATATTATATCAAAAGGCATATAATGTACATCAAAATGTTCTAACAATGGTGATAGGTGATTTTGGAAAGGGTTATGGTGATCTCCCTTGGCTTTTATGGAAGCTAAAATATAGAAACATAGAAATGTTGCATTGAAAACAAGCATTGATAAAAAAATTCAAATATTATTTCTAGGCCTTTTTTTGGTGCATGTGGCAGAGTTTTTCGAACATACTTTTATAAACTAATCGGAATTGATATCACACACTTGATTGACAAATATCCAAGTTTTTTTATTGATGATGGAACTTAAATACTCGTAACTTTTGATTCTGGTTGAACTATATGGTGCACAATAAATCAAATCGAAGATCTCTGAATGTGCTTCAATTTGATATATTATGCGTCTCATAATTCAATCTAAGTGAAAAGTTATGACATCTTGAAGTTCACTCAGGATACACATTGTAGCGGCTACTATCCAATAGTTGTTACAACACAATTTTCTCTATTGTAGTAGCTACTAGTTGGTAGCTGCTACAATAGCATAGGAAAAACTGTGTTATAGCAATTACTGCTTAGTAGCTATAACAATAGAGAAAATTTGTGTTGTAGCAACCACTAGTTAGTAGCTACTATAACATGTTTGTCGACAGAACTTTAAGTGGTCATAAGTTTTGATTGTGATTGAATTACGTGAAACACAACATGTCAAATCGAAGAACTTTGAATGTGCTTTGATGTGATATATTGTATGTCTCATTATTCAATTAGAGTGAAAAGTTATAATATCTCAAAGTTCACTTGGGATATACATTGTAGTATCTACTGGTTAGTAATTGCTACAACAGAGAAAATTTGTATTGTAACAACTATTGGTTAGTAGCTGCCACAACGTGTTTGCCGATAGAACTTTGAGTAGTCATAACTTTTGATTCTAGTTGAACTACATAATGCACAATATCAAATCAAAGTTCTCTAAAAGTGTTTCAATTTTTTATATTGTGCATATCATGATTCAATCTAAGTGAAATGTTATAATATCTCAAAGTTCACTCGGGGTACACGTTATAGCAGCTATTAACCAGTAGCTGCTAAAACACAATTTTCTCTTTTATAGCAGCTATTGGTTCATGGCAACTACAACATAGGAAAAACTATGTTATAACAGCTACTTGTTAGTAGCTGCTACAATAGAGAAAATTTGTGTTGTAGCAGCTACTGGTTAGTAGCTACTATAACGTGTTCGTCGATGGAAATTTGAGTGATCATAACTTTTGATTCTGGTTGAATCACATGATGTATAATATATTAAATCGAAGATTTCTGAATGAACTTAGATTTGATATATTGTGCAACTTATTATTTAATCTAAGTCAAAACATATGACATTTCAAAGTTCACTCAACAAACACATTGTGGTTAGAGGCAAAACACACTTTGAAATGTCGCGTAAACTTTGAAAGATTTTAACTTTTGATTTAGATTGAATAGTAAGCCAAATATATGTATCAAACCGAAGCATATTCAGAGATTTTCAATTTGATATATTATACATTGTGTAATTTAATGAGAATCAAAAGTTATGACCACTCAAAGTTCTATCGGCAAACACATTTTAGTAGCTACTAACCAGTAGTTGCTACAATACAAATTTTCTCTATTGTAGCAGCTACTGGTTAGTAGCTGTTGTTGGTGCAATCTTCGTTATGTTAGGGTGGACCTAGAATGACTAGGCTCGGGTGATCTTGAGTTTCGATGTTTGACAATAATGTTTGAACATTGTATGAGTCAAGTGGGTCAAGGTTGACTGGAGACTTGATAGGTGAAGTCCAAGTGGATAGGGGAGATCGCACGCTGGCATGGAAAAAATCCTAGTGGGACTAGGTATACCTAGTGGGATTAGTAGTGGATCAGGGAGATCGCACGTTGGTACGAAAAAAATCCCAGTGGGACTAGGTGATGTCCAAGTGGATCGGGGAGATCTCATGCTAGTATGGGAAAAGTCCTAGTGGGATTAAGCATACCTAGTGGAACTAGGTGAAGTCCAGGTGGATTGGGAAGATCGCACTCTGGTACGGAAAAAGTCTTAGTGGGACTAGGCATACCTAGTGGGACTAGGTGAAGTCCAGGTGGATCGGGAAGATCATACATTGGTACAGGAAAAGCCCTAGTAAGACTAGGCGCAACTAGTGGGACTAGGTGAAGTCCAGGTGGATTGGGGAGATCACATGTTGGCATGATAAAAGCCCTAGTTGGGAACTAGGCAAGGGAAAGTCCAAGTCGGTCAAAGATTTGATCGGACACTTAGTGAGGAAGTCCTAATAGGTTACTGTTGACCAGGGTTAGGCAAGGGAACCCTAGACTTATGCACACAAGTTAGGGTTGGGCCAATCGATTGGTGCTAGTTTCTCGCGAACAGAAGCCTTCTTAATCGATTGGGTAATCGATTAAAAAGGAAGTAAATCGATTGGGTGATTGATTGAGAGAGTTGTATCGTGAGAACAAAAACAAATTGAATCAATTGGTAATCGATTCAACATCCTCTTAATCGATTGGGTAATCAAATAAGGAGAACCGTAATTGATTGGTCAATCGATTATGGCTGTATTGCACGAGAGCACAGAATGGTGCTGAATCGATTCAGCAATCGATTGAGATCTTCTTGATCGATTGGATAATCGATTAAGCTTCAAAAACTAGTCGTTGAATGGCTAGATCTGACGTAGCAATCGATTGAATAATTAATTAGGGAAATCCTAAGTCACTGGTATATAAGGTTTTCATGCAAGTTTGAAGTGCAATTCTTCGCATCTCTTCATCCCCTTCCATCGCCATTTCAAGAGAAGTCTTAGAGCATAGTGTGTAGGATTGAGATTGAGCGATAGAGCGGGGGAGTGAATATCACTTCGTAAATATTGCCCAAAACTTCGTTGATCATTCGCATAATATCAGAGTTGTTAGTAGCAGCAAAATAATAAAAGATAAAGCGAAAACATAACAAGAACATGCGGGATTTACTTGGTTCCCATCCCCCAGGGTCAGTACGTCTAATGCCTAATTACGAGTAGCGCCCGTCCACTAGTGGTCTCCTTTCCGAATTTTTTGGAGGCTGAGAAACCCATCTTTCAGTTTAGAGTAAAAGCAAAATAACGATAATAAAATAAGTACAACTTTGTAACATGCAAACCAAATGTGAAAGTCTCGACCAACTCTAGAAGTCTGATGTGCCACGTACCTTTTTTTGGTACCTCCTTGGTCGTAGAGTATCGTCTCAACACTTTTTTTTTCATAGAGAATGAGTAGACAGATAGGAAAGTTGATGTATTTAACTATTGCACTCGACCTCTTTTTATAGTACTTACTCAGGCGCCTGAATAACCTTTCAAGCGCCCTCATTGCGGTCAAAACATAATTTGAACTAGCGTACTCGACGCAGAGATAAGACTTGCATCACAAGCGCCTGGGAGCTATTTAGGCGCCTGGGATGTTAGGCGCCTGGGTTTATTCAGGCGCTTAAGAAGCCCTTTCCCAGATTATTGTTTCCTTGCGTTTGCTCTCCTATCTTGCCTCCAACTCCAGGTTCTTGCAAGACAAACAAACACAAGACAAAACAAATAATCCTAAGCCTTAATGATTGACAGCCAGAGCTGTCTGGTTCTGACTTTGGATTTCAAATGAAATCCTAGGTCAAACCGATGCCTACTGTTCCCTATCCCGGGGAGCACGTCTTCGTCTACTCCACTCTGGAGAAGTTATCTTTTGCCAACCAGGACCTCCGGTTAAACTTTTTCTCGGCCTTTGAGAACCCAAAACTCGGCGACATTCGACCTCGACCCATCTCGACTCCTGTTTGTAATCCCCGCTCAACAAAGTCTTCTGCTCGGTCCCCCGGACCAAGTCTTCATGCTCGGCTTCACTTGCCAAGACTTTGTTGCACGATCCTTGACCAGGACTTTTACTCGACCTCTGAGAACCCAGAACTGGACGACGTTCGACCTCGACCCTGTTGGTTTCATTGCGGAAGGAGTCCCTCTCCATATCCCCGGATTAAAATTCTATTGATTAGAACTAATTCAAATGGAAAGAAAACTTTTCGAACGACCTTTTTCATTATTGTGTTATTCAATTGAGTGATCGCTTGAACAAACTTGTTGTTCAAGAAATCTAACTCTTTTATCGATTAGTCATAGAATAGATGACGAATTATGGATCGTCGGTTCTTATGTTCAATTCGGGGTCCAAGATAAGCAACATGAATACAATTAAATACAAATGAAAAACAAGATTATACCTCTTGTTTTACCTTTTGATCTTCTATCGTATTCCTATCCTCTTCTTGGATGTCGTGTGGGCGACGATCTTCCAAGAACGATAGCCACCAATATCGCCTATCTTCTCCTTCCACCTTGCGCCACCCCCTCATCCCTTTCTTGTTGTTGCACGCCCAAAGGAGGATGAAGAGAATTCCTCCTTGTTGATGCCGCAAGCCATAAAGGAAGAAGAGAAGAGAAGAAGATTGAGAAGAAGAAAGAGCTCTCTCCTTCTCCCTTGCTCCAAGTTGCGCTGGCCCTAGGGCTTCTTGCGTCGCCGCACAAGCCAAGTTGCACCAGCGTGTTAATGATATGAGAGAAGTGTCCTAAGGGATTGCCTTATGATTGTAATCATTTATTTTAATAAATGAATATTCACTATTTGAGTATACATGTTTGTGTATTTGATTGACATCATAAACTCATTTACTGAATGTCCGCAAGACAATTCACAGCATGAGAGAATTTGTGATGAATTCACAACTAGTGATTTTCACTACATGTGCAATTGTGAAGTATTGAAATTGTCCCTAGTCGATGAATTGATAAATACGAACATTATCAATTTTGTTGAGACTAGCATGGGTTATTCTCTAATCAGCTGATTATCACTGGCTGGTGACATTGAGATGTCCGGAGATAAACATGAATGCTAGTTAAGGGAACTAGTTCATTGGAGTGACTGGCTGTAAAACTTCATATGGTAGTCTACATATAGATATGTCAGTGAAGTTCTTACTGCAGCTTAAGTGCGATGTTCCTTTGACTTGCGGTGTTTAAGTCATCTTGGTCATGGAGACTTATACTTTGACATCTTAAGCAAGCATCTCCAAGGAGGTGTGGACCCAAGATGATTGGGTATAAGCCGAAGTGCTCGAAGATGTTTAAACAACCTACAAAGGATTCACCACTCCTTGCGAGGAGATGTATACCCGAGGCCTATCGTCGGATTGTTACTCGAAGCCTCTGGCCAGAGCATGACATGTTCAAAGTATGAATTGTTGGGACCGATTGGCGAGCTAGAGGGGGGGGGGTGATTAGCTTCGATTCGCTTGTAGATGATTTGTCGCGGCGGAAGACTTCAAGCAATCGCTAACACTTGGATTTTACTTGGTATCCACCCCGGTCGGGTGACTAATCCAAGGGTCCACTCTCCTCACACTCTCATACACTATGAAAGTCTCCTTCTTGAGGTGGAGAAACCTCTTACAAGCTTACAATGAGATACAACAAGAGGAAGCAAAAATACAATGGAAAATCTTACAAGATTTACAATATTAAGCTCACTTTGCTTTCCTTGCTATCTTCAAGCTTGTGGTTGCCTCTAGAACCTTGGAATTGCAGCAGCAATGTCCTCCAAGACTTCCCTTGAGATGGCACCGAAGGAGGAGAAGAATAGGAGAAGAGATTATCCTTCAAACCTGCGCGAAAGACCTTATACCCGACACTTAGGGTTTGGTAATCGATTACCCAATCGATTACCACGTAGGATTTAGCCGTTCAACGGCTAGTTTTCGAACGGTAATCGATTAGCCAATCGATTACCCGTGCCCTGAATCGATTACCCAATCGATTCAGAGCTTCTCTGTTCTCTCGCGCAAACTCTGTGATCGATTACCCCAATCGATCAAGAGACACCTTAATCGATTGACCAATCGATTAAGGGAAGGCTGAATCGATTACCCAATCGATTCAGCCACCCTCTGTTCTCTCGCAAAAACTTCCTTAATCGATCCACTGATCGATTCACTCAATCGATTACCCAATCGATTGAGTCCAACCTAACTTGCTCCCACAAGTCTAGGATCCCCTACCAAGTATCCAGTCAACCCCGTTGACCGACCTGGATTTTTACTGCCTAGCTCCCAGCTCGGACTTGACCTGGTTCCCAACCAGATTCGCCTAACCCTCGAGTTAGGTCTAGTCTCTCGGTAGACTTCCACCTTGCCAGCATGCAATCTCCCCGATCCATCTGGACTTCACCTAGTCCCACTAGGTCTTTTCCCTTGCCAGCGTGCGATCTCCCCGATCCACCTGGACTTCACCTAGTCCCACTAGGTGTGCCTAGTCCCACTAGGTCTTTTTCCATGCCAGCGTGCGATCTCCCCGATCCACCTGGACTTCACCTAGTCCCACTAGGTGTGCCTAGTCCCACTAGGTCTTTTCCCATGCCAAGTCTCCAGTCAACCTTGACCCACTTGACTCACACATCATGACCACTCAAACATCATTATCAAACATCGAAACATACACCTCAAGCTCACCCGAGCTTGCTAGACTCAAGCTCACCTGAGCTTTGTCAAACTAGGTCAACCCTGACCTAACCAAGATTGTACCAACATGAATCTCTTAAATACATGAGAGTAATTAGAATTCGTAGGACGAGAAAACGTTACTTGGGCTAGGTGTGACGTAGTCAGCCTAGTGGGGACTGACACACATAGACCATGTCCTGAACCAAGTGGGTATAATATGGTGAAGGGAATGGGGCACGATTCATTATAGCTGCTGAAGGGTTTCAGAATTGTTTCTGAGGTCAACCGTTGATCTTTCGATTAATTGGGGATCATGATGTACTACTAGGTGCCACTCATGATCGTTCTATAATTAATTGATTAATTATAGACGGCCAACATAAATCGAAAGCCTATTTAGTCTCACGCACTACAAGTAATCCGAGGGATTTAAAACGAGTTGAAAATTCAATTTTCCAATCAGGAGAGATTAAGTTTGGTTGAATCAAACGATAAGTCGAATCTGAATTTTTCAGAGACGCATCGGAAGCGTAAAATGGCTAAGTCTTTTGAAGACTTAATAGATGAATTAAATAAGTTTAATTCATTGGGGCTTGGCTTGGATGGGTTAGCCAAAGAGGGTTTCCATCCTCTTTGCTTGGTCGGCCACAACAAAGGGAGAGAACCAAGTTTTTGGTTCAATTTATAAAATAAACCAAGTGTGGTTTGTTTTATAAAATTATGGATGATATAAATTTTTTATATAATAAACCAAGGTTTGGTTTATTTTTCATGGAAATTAAAATGAACCATGGATTGGTTTATTTTATAGAATCAATCATGGATTGATTTATCATGATAAGGAAATTTATTCTATAAGAGAGAAGAGACTTGATTGATTTTTATCATGAATTAAAATATGATTTTAACCATGATATAAAATCAAACTTGGCATGATGGAATAAATTATTTCATATTTAAGAGGCTTGATGGTTGAGAGGCCACTATAAAAAGGACCCAAGGAAGGCTTGGGTGTGAATCATAGAGATGAAGGCATAGGCTTGATAAGTACCATTTTGTTGATTATTTTAATTGCTAAAATCCATGTTTGACCCATGTTTTACTTGCTTAATTGTGATTTTTACCCTAGGTTTTAGAACTTCCTCTTATTTTGGACTTAATTGCAAATTTGCATAAAATTGGATTATTTGGCCACTAAATTTGTGATCTATCTTTGTAGGCATGAAAGGTTCATGGACCTAGGGCATATTGGGTCAAACTTGAGTCGGAAGTGACCCGGATCGAGTTATCGAGATTAGGATTAAATCTGGGTCGTCCGATTCAAAAGCGGCTAGATCTGAGCCATCTGGGACCATCTGAAGCAATCCGAGCTAGGGTTAGGGTTGATCAAGCACTCTGATCACGATCTGAAGGTTTCATCCCAATCAGAGCTCATTCAACCGTTAGATCAAGCTCGGAGGGCTCTAGATCGTCCATTCAAAGATCAAGTTGATCTGGACCATCCGTTGCACATCTGGAGGATCCGAGCTACCACGAGAAAGATCCTGACCCTTGATCAACATCATCAAAATTTGGTTCAGATAGGATGAAGATCAGCCGTTGGATTGAGTCAAAGAAATCTGAGTCGTCCATTCTTATGTATTTAATCAAAAATCTGCCCAGACTTCTCCTTGTCGCGTCTTCGCCGTTTCCTTCGCAGTTCTTCATTCTTCTTCTTCTGTTCTTCATTTTTCCTGCAATTTCTTTAGTTTGAAGGCGTGACCTCCTCAACTTCGACCTTGGATCAACATTTGAATCATTGGAGGATAGTGTTATGGGAGATTTCAGCTCAAATTGCGTTGGAACAGGGCTGTTTGAGGGTTTCGGCAGTCTGCAATCCAATCCCTTGAATCTCATCTGCGAGCCACGTCTGACCATCTGAGCCGTCTGTAGGGGTTCTCAGGCGAGCTCAGATGATTCTCAAATCATCATCGCACTCCCAGCCATGGAAATCGAGGAGATTGGATTGAGTTTCCCCAGCTAAGTGCAGAGTGAGCTGGAATTGAATCGCAGCGCTATTTCCAGTGATTTGCGGAGCCGAAGGGGTTCTTGGCTTGCCCTTGCGTGACGAACAAGGTGGTTTTGATCTCGGGAAGGGTAGAGGATTAGTTTTCCGTAGCTAATTTCAGTTGTTTAGCTGTAATTTCCATTACTGCAAGTGTTTCTGTTTCTGAATTTCTCTATCAGCTGCTTAGTTTTCCTTTTCTGAATTGTTTTCGCTTAATTAGGGTTAAATTCTTCAATGTAATCAATAGGTAGTTTGTTTAGTGAGCAAACTTTTTCAATTCAGTTTAATTCAGTCTTCACTTCTGGCGTATCAGTTTATTGTTTTCAGTTTCAGTTTTTTTTCCATGCGTATCAGTTCTTTCATGTTGCGTATCAGTTTTGTTAGTTCCTCAATTCTATATCAGTGAGTGTAGTTTATTTCTGAAGCATTCCTGAATGTTAGTTTGATATAATTAACCTCAATTGCAAGTTTATTTTTGAAATCGTATCATCTCTGAATTTGTTCTGCATTTCCTGCACATGTAGGAATTCAGTTTCAATTTGCGTATCAGTCCATCTTGCGTACCAATTACAATTGCTGCACATTCATTTGTTGCTGAAGTTTGCACTTTATTTTGTTTGCTTCACACCCATTTACTTCACATCAGTAGCTTTGTTTGACTTGCACCCAATGCATGACATGTAAAACTTTGCAGTTATTTCTGTGCTCAATTCGATTCTGAATTATGCAGAGCTTTGAGTGGTACCAAGTTTAGCTCAATCTTCAGTGAGCTCTTGCCCTTAAATTAAGTTCCATTTGCATTCGAATTGTTACTGATCTATACCCTTAATCCCTGCATTCAGTTTCTGAAATTCTGAATCTATTACTGCACTCGACAGTTTCAGATCTAAGGCTGAAATTTGCTGCATTCTCCAATTTTATTTCTTCAATTTCGATTTCAGCACATCAAGAGGTTTTGGTTTGGTGAATCATTGCATCAGATTGCAACTTGATCAAAGTGTTTCCGCAATTGATCTGTTGCTGAAATTCTGCAATTGAATCTGAACTTTACCATTCTATGCATTCGATAGCTTCAATATTGTTGTACAGTGTTTTAGATCATCATTGCTGAAGTTGTATTAATGGGATTTAGCTTTGCCGAATCTTATCTGAACTCTAATTCAAGTAATTGGTTTCAGCTGTCTTGTTGTTTTTGAAATTGGTCGAAGCCTCATGTTTGGCTTCATGTGCTGAAGTTCTGCATTCTAAATCTGCCTTGAACTTGATTCCTGCATTTCCCTGCTGAATTGGGTTTATTCCTGCCTTGGTCAGTCTCGAGTTTGAGATTGTTTCATTCATCCTTGCAGTAAACCTCATTGATAGCCTAGCCCTTTTCAAGCTGAATTAACCAGCTATATAATTCTGCAAGCAGTTTCAAGAATTGGCACACAAGTTTCCTTTACTTGTGTATCAAGTTGTTTCAATCCCTTGCCTTGTATCAAGCTAGGTTTCGGCTTTAATTGATAACCTTCGAAGTTAAAATTTAACTGTAGTGTACTCTTGCATCTAAATTAAGTTTGATTCTTGAATTGTGCCAAAGTGCTTTAGATGATTGAGTGGTCAATTGGTTGAGTTATTAATTGCATTCACCTTGTTTAGTCATTAGTTAAGTCTACTTGCTTTTCATTGCTTCTCTATTTTTATTTGAAACCAAATCCAATTCTGATTCGAAACCTAAAAATATCAACGACAAATAAACACGAGCTCGAATCAAATAAACTCTCAACTAGTTCCGAGGAAAAATACGACCTGTGGCCCCTTTACTACGCTTTTATTCTTGATTGCAAAAAGGATTTCTAGCATTTATTCATATTTAAATTTGAGACTCACATTCGTGACAGTCTATTTTGGGTCCATCAAATTTTTGGCGTCGTTGTCGGGGAAGCAACTAGTTGATTTGTTTGATTTTTGCTTGTGTGCTTTTGGACATATCATTGGGTTCTATTTTATTTTGCTTTATCTTTTGTATACGGTTGCTGTCATTTTTCTTGTTTGTTTTGTGACAGGACTGCCAGTTAAAAATGTTTTCATCTACTTACCAGTAGTCGTGTCAACAATTTCAACAGCATAACCAACCTTTCAATCAGCCACTACAGCAATTTCAACCACAATTCTAGAATTTTCAGCACCCAAATGATCAATTTCAGTCAACGAATCAGTTTTTTCAGCCTTTCCAAAATTTTCAGCAAAATCAACCAAATTTCCAGCCACAAAATCAGAATGGGCAGCCACAATTCCAGGGTTTTGAGCAACCAATTCAGCAATTTAAGCCCAACTTTCAGCAACCCTATCAACTAGATCAATCACATTTTCAAGGAATTCAACAAGAGTACCCATTTAATTCGAATTTCCAGCAACCATGTCAATTTCCACAGCAATTTCACCCTAGCAACCAAAATTTCCAGCCACAAGACCAGAATTTTCTACCCACTCAAATTCAGTTTTCACCACCACAATTTCAACAATTTCAGCAGGATTTTCAACCAAGTCAAAATTTTCAGCAAGGGTTCCAATCAATTCAGCCCAACCAATATCAAAATCAGAGTGGATCACAACCTTCACAGCAATATTTTCCACAAAACGATCAGAATTTTCAGCCTCCATGTCAGAGTTTTCAATTTCAGAACCATAATTTTCAGCAATCTCCCCCTAATTGTGAACCAAGTTTTTAGCAGTTTAATCAGCCTATTCAACCATTTGATCAGCCCCCACAGTCTCCATTTCAGAATGCACAGCCTACCCTTGGTCTTCAGCAGCCTTATGTTACATTTCAAGACCAACAAGAGTTCCACACTAACCAAGGAGGCTTTGAGAATTCTGATTCGAGTGAGGCTCAACAACAAAGGCTGGAGGAGATGTTTCAACAAGTCCTACAACAACAGAAAAATTTTCAACAACAACAGCAAATTTTTCAACAACAACAACAACGCCTTGGAAAATTGATAGATCAATGGAATCATATAAAAGCCCAAAGATCAGGACAATCAGATGAATCTACAGGTGTAGGGGATTGCACTGAGCCCCAGGAATCACCCATTCCTACTGATTTAGAGGCATTGGAGGAGATTGATAGCAGGGCTTGTGATAGTTTTGAATCCAATTCTGAAACTTTACAGGATCATTCTATACTTTTATCTTGTGATGATTTAGTTGTTAATGATCCTAATTTTTCTAATTTGGTTGATACAGGAATGATTGAGGGAACGTGCATGGGAGATGATTCCATAGGTGTAGGGGATTGCACTAAGCCCCAGGGACCACTACAAGATTTAAAAGATGAACCAGAAAGTGTAGGGACTTGCATGGTGGAAGCAAGAACCCAAGGATCACCTGCTTCAGTTGAGTGTCCACCAGAACTTGAACCTGAAGTGGAGCAATTACTTGACCAGGAGGAGAACACGGATACATCTACTTCTGTAGAACCTCCAGGTATTTTTCAACACGATCAGGTAAATACTCCTCCTAATTTTTCTGAAAATTGCATAGAGGTACCTCAAACTGATTTTATTGTTTGTGATATACTTAGGGATGCATCTCTTGTAGAATTTGATTATGAAAAATCCCTAGAGGTACCTAGTGTTGAATTTGATAAAAATGAAGCATGTTGGGATACATATCATAAGAATGCTGAATGTGAAAAATTTTTAGAAGTGCCTAGACTTGATGTTGATTATTGTGAGGAGTCTCTTGATATATCTTATGCTGAAAATAATTGTGAAAAATTTATTGAGGCACCTAAAGTTGATTTCATGGGTTGTGACACATTGCTTGATACATTCTTGATGGAAAATAATTGTGATATTTCTATTGAAGTGCCAAAAATTGATTTTATTATTTGTGATGAGTTTCTGGATGCAAATTTTGTAGAAAATAATTGTGAAAAATTTATTAAGGGGCCAAAAATTGATTTAATTGGATGTGATGCAGTTTTGGATACATTTCATGCAGAGACTGATATTATTTTATTTATGTCTTACCCTGCACGCTTGAGATGTTGGTGTAGGAAGCACCATATCGAACCTTGTTTTGATATTGGCAAAGGATTCAAAGTTAAGTTTATTTGTGATCTAACAATGTTACTCAAGTGTGCAGAGACAAAGTCCTAGCGAAGGAATGCTAGGTACCTGGCGAAGGACTGCCAGGAAACAAAGTCCTTGCGAAGGGCTGCTAGGCACCTGGCGAAGGACTGCCAGGATACAAAGCCCTAGCGAAGGACTGCTAGGCACCTGGCGAAGGACTGCCAGTATCCAAGCCCTAGCGAAGGACTGCTAGGAAACTGGCGAAGGACTGCCAGTATCCAAGACCTAGCGAAGGAATGCTAGGCGCCAGGCGAAGGACAGCTTGGGACTGAAGACCTGGCGAAGGAATGCTAGGCACCGGGCGAAGGACAGCTTGGTATCCAAGACCTAACAAAGGACCGCTAGGCAAAAGTCCAACCAAAGGAACGGTTGGCATCAGGTAAATTCTCCCGAGAGGAGTAGGTGAGGACGCGTTCCCTGTCGAGGGAACAGTAGGCGTCGGTTCGACCTAGGGCTCCATTTTGGAGACCCAAAGTCAGAACCAAGACAGCTAAGGTTGTATAAACTAACACATTATTATTTTATGTTGTTTTGGACTAACCCTGGATGCAGGACCAAAGGAACGAGTGTCTGCAGCTCAGAGAGCCTCAAAGGAGTGAGGCAGTGGCTGAGTAGGGCGCCCGGAGTGTCCCGGGAGCCCCCAAGGTGCATACAAAACAATGTAAGTAAGGAGGGCTTCGAACAGCTACTGGGAGGGGCACCCCCGTGCTCCCGGGCGCCCCCGTGCTCCCGGGCGCCCCCAGCGCTCCGGGCGCCCCCTGCGCCAACTACCGAAGCTGCTCCCCTCGAAGCCAACAGATGAAAATTTGACCCGGTCAATACGGGCGCCCCGGTCAAAGCTAATCCCGAATGTAAAGGGATCAGAAGCTGACCGAGCAACTTCCGGATCAAATACACGTGGGGGGGCGCCCCCGACGTCCCGGGCGCCCCCAGGCCCTATATAAAGGGCCCTCGACCCCAAGCTTCAAGCAACACTTTCAATCAAAGCATCTACGCTCTTCTGCTCTCGCGCCTCGCTCCGGAAACCTCCCAACTCGAGCCGACGACGTCCCGCTGCTCCGAAAAAGACAACCTACATCGGACGTCGGTAAAAGAAGAGCCTCTTTTTAATTGTTAAGTTTACTGTGCTGTATTTGTAAATCAATCTTTGTAAACTATTATTGCGCCTCATATAGAATTGCCCAAAGTAAACGGTCAACGACCGTGGGCCTTGGAGTAGGAGTCGACCTAGGCTCCGAACCAAGTAAAAAATTACTGTGTTTGCGTTTGATTGTTTTATTCCGCTGCGTAACTGCTCTAATCCTAAAATCTGAACGATTTCCGATATTCACCCCCCCCTCTATCGGTTCTCTCGATCCAACAAGTGGTATCAGAGCGGGGTAGTTCTAACTTGGTGCGACCACCAGTTTGAAAGTTTTTTTCGGATTTATGAATTTTTATTTTATTTCTTTTCTTTTTCTTTAATCGAGGTGGTGCAACACCACTCGATCTTTTTTCACATAAATAATATATGTAGGTGTATTTAAAATAATTCAGAATTCTTATTTTCTCACCATAACTCAGAATTGATAAAATAATCAATTTTTGAAAATTTATCATAAACTTTTTTTTATTATTATTTTAATATTTTTTTCGAAAATCGTGCTAAGCAAATTTTTTCCTAAACATTAAATTCCTACTTTTTCATCATTAATCAGAATTGACAAAATCAACATTTTCAAAAATTTATCATAAATTTTTTTATTTTATTATTATTTCACCTCGAAATTCGTACAATATTTATTTTGGGCTATTTTTTTTCTCCCGCACTACTAATCCAAGACCAAGTCTTGGTACATTTCTATTTTCTCTTTTTATGTGCAAGATTTAGTGTTAATGGCCAATCAAGAATGGAACAGTGCACGCCCACCACTTTTCTCTAGGGAAAATTTCAACACCTGGAGAAGTCTAATGGAATCCCACCTGAAGGCCAATCTGGAACTTTGGTTGATAATCCAAACAGGGTTCACGTTCCCCACAGAAGAAGGAACATCGATCACTTGGGACAAATTGGATGAACCAACTCTGAGGAAGATCGAGACTGATGCTAGGGCAACAGCAATTTTACAATGCGGCCTGACCAAAGAAGAACTGAAGCGGGTCGGATCCTTCAACTGTGCCAAGGAGATGTGGGAAAAGCTAATCAATCTGCACAAAGAGAGCTCCAATGTTGAGATCTTAGAAGCTCAAGAACAAGTAGCTGAGATTGATTCGACACCCGACGTCAAAATCGAACCAGAGTCAAATGACGAGTTTTCTGAGACAAAATCGTTAACTAATTTTGAATCGTTTTCTGAATTAAGGTTAAATAATCAAGATGATATTGCAATGGTCGAGGAAGGTATAGTTTCTATTGCAGGGAAAACTCCAAGAGAACTGCAAAAGAGGCCTCAACCAATACCGGAGTCCGACTCAGACTCGGAATCAGAAGACAATGAGGGAGATCGACCCAATATGGTCCGATTAGCTCGTGATCATTACAAGAGCACTGGACAAACGATCGGGAAAGGTAAGTTTACAGTATTTGAAAATCCATTATTTACCATGAATAATATGATTGAATCTTATAAATTAGTTAAGGCTAATTTGTTAGAAAATTTAATTCATAATATTGCTGTTTTTGATAATCCAGAATATTATTATGATTATGATGTAACTTAGATCATTTATTTAGTTGTATGTTTCTTTTATTTTTATGTTTTTTTGCTTAAAATTAGGATTGAATAGTTTAAGGACAAACAGTTTAACTGAAAGTTGAACAACATAGTATTGGGTGGAGGTGAGATGATAGTACGTTAGGGAAGCCATCTTGGCGGAACTAGCCGAAGCTACCGATCCAAGACCCAAGCTAGTAAGATCATAATTTTTCAAAAAGTAATTTTGAAAATGAAATTTCACTAAAAGGCTTTGTCAAGGAAAGGGTTGATGATCCAATAAGGCTACGGCCAAAGAAGGCCTAGTGCCTCGCCAAGACCTGGAAGCCATTTTTGAAATTCAAATTCAATTTACTCTTTGTCAAATTCGAATCTAACACAAATGTTCAGTTAATCTTAGATTCAAATATTCCTTTTAAAAATAAAATTAAAACTAATTATTTTCAAAATTAATCTAACTTTTCAAAATTAACCATGTTTTCAAAATTAAAATATTTGCCTCACAAAACCCATAAGGTTAACATGCTTAATCACGTAGAACTGGGTGATACATCTAGGACCTAAAAGTATAATTCACTATCCTTTTAAATAAAAAGGTTTGCAAAAGTTATTCAAACTTATCTCTATTTTGTTTTAACAATTTATTGTAATATACCCTACTTTTTCATTTCTATCATTTTTTAATATGAAATTTCATGTTAAATATCTCGATAGACTCGTTTTAAATATAATCTAGGGCTTGTTTTGTTTTAGCCATTGATTGGTCAAACTTGGTCAAAACAATGAACCCTAATCAACATAGTCAAACCTGCACACTGAAACCACTTAATGAACTTAGATAAAAGTCAGACTGTGTCGGATACAGGGGGAGTTTCTTTTAATACTTTTCAAAAAATTTAAACTTTTTTTTAAAAAAAAAACCTTATGCTCTAAATCTTATTATCATCTCGATAAGGTTTTCAAAAATTGATTCAAAAACCTTCTTATACTACTATCTGTTTGAAAAATTATCATTATTTCAAAATATTTTTCAAAAACTGTGTTATCATTTCAAGTTTTTTTTCAAAAATGTATCTCCTTGAAAATAATCATTATTCTTTTGAGTTTAATAAACCCTAAAGGCACAGAGGAAGGTCCACTTCATGATCTATAAGGACTCCTAGGATGTGTCAAATTTAGGGGGAGTTTGAGTCAAAAGAAGAATTTCTGAAGTGTTTTTTTTTGTAATTATCTGTTTTGAAATTATTTAATAACATATTTTCATGAACTATATCTTCAAAATCCATGCTGAAAATATAAGTCTTTCAAAATGCTATTATTGTTGTGGCTTATGAAATTATGTTTGAAATAATATTTACTTGGGTTGGAGAATTTCCAGGACACTTAGGAAAATGTCCTTGTAGTCAACAAGGCTTCCTAGGATTGTGTCAGACTGGAAAAGAAACCTAGTCAAGTAAAATATTTTATTTTTCAAAGTCTAATACGTTTCAAAAATTACTTATATTTTTCAAAGTCTAATACGTTTCAAAAATTACTCATATTTTTCAAAGTCTAACACTTTTCTAAAAGTACTTATGTGTTTCAAATCATAATTTATCTCAAAAGTACTTGAAAAATCTTTTCTAAATTTTTTAAAGAAATTTTTTTCTTACAAAATATTTTTTAGAACCTCACAATACTCTTCAAAATGGATTTAATCTAGAAATTTAAGCTTTTTACTATTCTTTCGAGAATTATACTAAGTATTTTTATGTTTTCAAAACTCATAGGCTCTGATACACAAACTTTCTCCTTAAACTTTTTCCTTTTAAAGAAACTTTATTGAAAACTTCGAGTTGCTCTTAACTAAGAATTTCCTTTGTGATACTCAGAAGTTTTTCAAAATATCTTTTTCAAAACTGAACTTAGAAATGGTCTAAAACAGAAGGAGAAGAATTTCACATTAAGGGGGAGAGAAAGGAAATTTTGTTTAATTTTCTTTAAAAGTGTTTCAAAAATTTCTAAGCATTTCTAAGTATTTCAAAATTTCTTAAGTGCATGTTTTTTTCTTAAGTAAAATTCTTCTTCTTAGTAAACAAAATTTGTCTGAGCAAAAACTAGTTGAAAATTTTGGCAAATGTTTCTAAGTAGAGTTTTTTTAGCGAAAAACTTGTCTAGAAGCTTTACAAATTTTGTTTTTCAAAATACACAAAGTATTTCCAAGCAAATTCGTCTAAATGTGCAAATTATTTTAAAAACAATTTTTTTTTCAATTCTCAAAGTTGAATTTTTTTTTGGAAATTTAACTTCAAATTTGGCCTAAGTAAAATTCCTTTTTGCAAAGCCTTATAAGTAAAAGTTTTTTTTAAACAAAATTTAGGTTTGCAAAATGGAAAATTGTCTAAGTGTAAAAAGTTTTTATGCAAATGCTTTTTAAAACACTCTGTCAAAAAAACTTAGAAGTTTTACACAAACTCAAAACTCTCTATTAGAAACCGTTTTTTCGCCCATGTATGTTTTTGATATATGTCAAAGGGGGAGGAAAGGTCAAAGTTAAGTGTTTTAACACAAGAATTCAGGGTTTTAGGGGGAGTATGAGAAATAAAGAATTTTTTTTAAAATCTATTCTGTTCATACTTCATTGTGTTTTTATCTTTTTGCTTACACTTTATATGTTTTTTACTTAACATTGAATTGTGTTGCCATAAATCAAAAAGGGGAAGATTGTTGGTGCAGGAAGCACCATATCGAACCTTGTTTTGATATTGGCAAAGGATTCAAAGTTAAGTTTATTTGTGATCTAACAATGTTACTCAAGTGTGCAGAGACAAAGTCCTAGCGAAGGAATGCTAGGTACCTGGCGAAGGACTGCCAGGAAACAAAGTCCTAGCGAAGGGCTGCTAGGCACCTGGCGAAGGACTGCCAGGATACAAAGCCCTAGCGCTGCCAGGATACAAAGCCCTAGCGAAGGTTGCTAGGCACCTGGCGAAGGACTGCCAGTATCCAAGCCCTAGCGAAGGACTGCTAGGCAACTGGCGAAGAACTGCCAGTATCCAAGACCTAGCGAAGGAATGATAGGCGCCAGGCGAAGGACAGCTTGGGACTGAAGACCTGGCGAAGGAATGCTAGGCACCGGGCGAAGGACAGCTTGGTATCCAAGGCCTAGCAAAGGACCGCTAGACAAAAGTCCATCCAAAGGAACGGTTGGCATCAGGTAAATTCTCCCGAGAGGAGTAGGTGAGGACGCGTTCCCCGTCGAGGGAACAGTAGGTGTCGGTTCGACCTAGGGCTCCATTTTGGAGACCCAAAGTCAGAACCAAGACAGCTAAGGCTGTATAAACTAAAACATTATTATTTTATGTTGTTTTGGACTAACCCTGGATGCAGGACCAAAGGAACGAGTGTCTGCAGCTCAGAGAGCCTCAAAGGAGTGAGGCAGTGGCTGAGTAGGGCGCCCGGAGTGTCCTGGGCGCCCCCAAGGTGCATACAAAACAATGTAAGTAAGGAGGGCTTCGAACAGCTACTGGGCGGGGCGCCCCCGTGCTCCCGGGCGCCCCCAGCGCTCCGGGCGCCCCCTGCGCCAACTACCAAAGCAGCTCCCCTCGACGTCAACAGATGAAAATTTGACCCGGTCAATACGGGCGCCCCGAGCGCTCCCGGCGCCCCGGTCAAAGCTAATCCCGAATGTAAAGGGATCAGAAGCTAACCGAGCAACTTCCGGATCAAATGACACGTGGGGGGGGGGGGGGGGGGTGGCGCCCCCGACGTCCCGGGCACCCCCATGCCCTATATAAAGGGCCCTCGACCCCAAGCTTCAAGCAACACTTTCAATCAACGCTTCTACGCTCTTCTGCTCTCGCGCCTCGCTCCGAAAACATCCCAACTCGAGCCGATGACGTCCCACTGCTCCGAAAAAGACAACCTACATCAGACGTCGGTAAAAGAAGAGCCTCTTTTTAATTGTTAAGTTTACTGTGCTGTATTTGTAAATCAATCTTTGTAAACTATTATTGCGCCTCATATAGAATTGCCCAAAGTAAACGGTCAATGACCGTGGGCCTTGGAGTAGGAGTCGACCTAGGCTCCGAACCAAGTAAAAAATTACTGTGTTTGCGTTTGATTGTTTTATTCCGCTGCGTAACTGCTCTAATCCTAAAATCCGAATGATTTTCGATATTCACCCCCCCCCCTCTATCGGTTCTCTCGATCCAACATGAGAGAGGTATTACATTGTTTTGCAGGGTCCAGAAGACTTTTGGAGTGGGTGCTCCAACTGAACAGACTCCAGCCTCCTGGAAAATCTTTCAAAAGGCATCAAGAAGGAGGAGTTGATTTTACTCTAATCCATAGCACTCCATTCCTTACATGGATCTTGAACCTGAATCGCCTGCGGCCACCGGAGAAAATTTTTGTAAAGTTCAAGTGTGGGGGAGTCCTAATTCTCTCAGCCACCCATGCTCCTCCACTACCCCGATGGAGGCTACTTCTGGATCGACTCCGTCCACCAGAAATTAGGGGAGTCTGTTCCTTCTTGCATTTTTCTTCATTTTTATGACTTCTAGAATTTTCCTTTAAATTGAGTCCTTGTTAATAAATGCATGAGTAGAGTAGAATGACTAGGAGTCATTGTAAATATCCTGTTATTTCTTTTGGTCACTTTTCCTTGCATGCCTAGGAATAAATGTATCCCTTTAGGTTATCTCCATAGCATTTTAGAGTCTTTTGAAAATAAATTAAATTTGGTTGTTAAAACTTAAGGTTTGAGTTCATGGATGAAATCTTGGATGCTTGAGTACTACTTTGCTTTAAATTCTTAATTGAGGACTTGAGATGAATCATTTGCACCTAGTGAGAATTAGCCTTAATTTTTGTGGCGCACATATGTTATTGTAATCTAGAACTTGCTTAGGTTCTTTCAAAATCATATTTCAATGATTGGATCACATCTATAGAGGCTAATCACTTTGTTTACCTTTCCATATCAATTTTGGCAAAAATCATGTTCATTCCATTTTCCTTTACTTATTCCCTACTCTTACCCTCACTCTTCTATGGACTTGTTTGTTTGGGGATGTTTCTTAATGCTACTTTGCCGAGACGGACAAAGATTTAAGTGTGGGGGAGTGACTAGTGTTTTGGAAAGATTTGGTATCAAAAGAGGCATTTCATGTCAAAAAAAAAATTCTGCAATTTCATGTGCCAATCGAAGTGAGCTTGGTATCAAGATCGCGTGAGAAGAAGTGGTCAAAGATTGAAAACAATTGAAGATTCTTGATCATCAATTGAAGATCCAAGGAAGTGAAACCTCAAGTTGAATTCGGCTGAAAAGATGAAATGAAAATAGATGGCACAGAGAAAAAAAAAGAGAAGAGAAAAGCAGTTTGTGCCAAAGAAAAAAAAATCTGCTAACTTGGATCAAAATTGACTTGGATCAAAAACTGGAAAGTTGGAATTGTGGAAACTAAGTCAGCAACAATCTAATAGAGTTCACTGATGGAAGCTGCCCAAATCTGATCCAATGCAGAATGTTGTGCCAAAACAGAAAATTTTTGTGCAGATTGGAAAGTGAAGTGTAGCTAGGCTGATCTGAGCTGGAACTGACTTGGGTTGCAACAAAACCACTCGACAGCAAGGTTGAGAATGTGAGCTGAATTGCATCTGGACAAATCTGAGTCCAAGTGCAGAAATCTGTGCCGGAATCTCATACAAGCAGTTTAGTCACAAGTTTTGTATCAAGTTAAAAATTGAATTCGGGTTTTAGCAATGCATTACTGAATTATTAACCGAAGTCACAGAATGTTTTCCCTGAATTCAACCTCTTGGTTAGCAGATTTCGAGTAAAGGCAATTGAATGAAATCAGAGCAGGAAAGGAAAAGCAGTGAAGGTTGTGGTTGAAATCAAATCTGCTGATCAGGAATTCGAATGGAACAACTGAGATTCTCCACTGATAGTTGATGCTAACTGATACTTGGAGAAATCAGAGAATTGCATGACTGAGGTACTTGCGTGGAAGTGAACTTGAAACAGAAGGAAAAAGAAAAATTAAGGAAGTGTGCCAACTTATGAAGGATTTGTATCAAGAGTAAGTGACAAGAGTTGTTTAGTGAAGGATATATGTGGAGCATCTAATTTTTGCTCCTTATTGTTATTTGAAGTCTCAAGCTCTCTGATACAATCTCTGATCCAAATGTGCACCATTATAAGACTTGAGAGCAGAGAAAAAAAAAGAGAAGAAAACAGTTTGAAGAAAAAAATTGTGAAGCAAATTCTTTAATTGAGTTGTTTGAACTCTCCACTACCATTTGATTGCTAGATGGATTGGAGTTGATTCTGAGAAAGACTTGGGAGATGAGCACGACATGATTGAATAAAATGAGACCAAAAACAGAAAGTTAACAGCTGAACCAAAAGAGGAAAAAGCAGAAAAAAAAAAAGAGAAGAAAGAAAACAAAAGAGATAAGTGGCACACAAATGAAGACTTGGCACTATAAAATCAGTGAATGTTTTTCTCATCCGGATCCAAGCCTTGCACCAATACATTCTGAGTTTTACTAGAGAGAAAGAAAAAGAAAAAAATTGATGAGGAGAAAAGAGAAGGATGCAAGTGGCACGCATAGACAAGAATTGGCACATTGAGATTAATAGGGTTTATTCATCCAAATTAAGGGCATTATTCAAGATTGACTTCACCACACTTTTGATATCACTAGAGGACTGTAAAGGAGGGCAAAGCACATTTGAAATATTCTTGAGCAACCAAGTCTCCCACTTCATCCATTTTTTTATTTTTTTAGTTTTTACTCCATTTCTTACCATTTTCCATGTTTTCACTTGTTTTTATAGATGTTGATCCTAATCATGAATAATGGTGGATATTAGATAACAAGCAAGCCTATGGTAGTGCAAGAAGCATGTGTGTATGAGTGAGCTCCACTTCCATCATCTACTTAGAACTTAAGGAGAGAGCCACCAAAATTTTCCTTGAAAGGCTAGTGATTTAAATTCATCTCAATGAATCATGATGGATGAAAAGGCTAAGTTGTTGATTTAAGGACAAGATACTAATCCATAGAGCTTAGATTAATGAGAATTGACAACCTTAGGTAATTTCTTTTCATTTGCTTCTAATTATGCTTAAGAAATCTAAGGGATACTTATGTAGTAGTTTCGCGAGACGCTCAAGCTTAAGTGTGGGGGAGTTGATAAGTACCATTTTGTTGATTATTTTAATTGCTAAAATCCATGTTTGACCCATGTTTTACTTGCTTAATTGTGATTTTTACCCTAGGTTTTAGAACTTCCTCTTATTTTGGACTTAATTGCAAATTTGCATAAAATTGGATTATTTGGCCACTAAATTTGTGATCTATCTTTGTAGGCATGAAAGGTTCATGGACCTAGGGCATATTGGGTCAAACTTGAGACGGAAGTGACCCGGATCGAGTTATCAAGATTAGGATTAAATCTGGGCCGTCCGATTCAAAAGTGGCTAGATCTGAGCCATCCGGGACCATCTGAAGCAATCCGAGCTAGGGTTAGGGTTGATCAAGCACTCTGATCAAGATCTGAAGGTTTCATCCCAATCAGAGCTCATTCAACCGTTGGATCAAGCTCGGAGGGCTCTAGATCATCCATTCAAAGATCAGGTTGATCTGGACCATCCGTTGCACATCTGGAGGATCCGAGCTACCACGAGGCAGATCCTGACCCTTGATCAACATCATCAAAATTTGGTTCAGATCGGATGAAGATCAGCCGTTGGATTGAGTCAAAGAAATCTGAATGCAGGGACAATTGCAAGTTTGTTTTTGAAATCGTATCATCTCTGAATTTGTTTTGCATTTCCTGCACATGTAGGAATTCAGTTTCAATTTGCGTATCAGTCCATCTTGCGTACCAATTACAATTGCTGCACATTCATTTGTTGCTGAAGTTTGCACTTTATTTTGTTTGCTTCACACCCATTTACTTCACATCAGTAGCTTTGTTTGACTTGCACCCAATGCATGACATGTAAAACTTTGCAGTTATTTCTGTGCTCAATTCGATTCTAAATTATGCAGAGCTTTGATTGGTACCAAGTTTAGCTCAATCTTCAGTGAGCTCTTGCCCTTAAATTAAGTTCCATTTTCATTCGAATTGTTACTGATCTGTACCCTTTATCCCTGCATTCAATTTCTGAAATTCTGAATCCATTACTGCACTCGACAGTTTCAGATCTAAGGCTGAAATTTGCTGCATTCTCCAATTTTATTTCTTCAATTTCGATTTCAGCACATCAAGAGGTTTTGGTTTGGTGAATCATTGCATCAGATTGCAACTTGATCAAAGTGTTTCCGCAATTGTTCTGTTGTTGAAATTCTGCAATTGAATCTGAACTTTACCATTCTATGCATTCGATAGCTTCAATATTGTTGTGCAGTGTTTTAGATCATCATTGCTGAAGTTGTATTAATGGGATTTAGCTTTGCCGAATCTTATCTGAACTCTAATTCGAGTAATTGGTTTCAGCTGTCATGTTGTTTTTGAAATTGGTCGAAGCCTCATGTCTGCATTTGTAACGACCTAGAAAATTTTCTTAATATTTTCTTTAAAATATTAAGCATGTCTAGATAATTTTTCGAAGGATCTAGAAATATTAGTACGAACCTTAGCCTAGGAACTCATGGTTTTCTCATTTAAATTGAGAAACTAAGTATTAATGGGTCTTACATGGGCTTTCTAGTACCATGATTATTGGTGGATTTTAGGTAGAATTTAATATAAAAATAAATGGATTTTAATGTGAAATATTAACATAATTATGGGGGAATTTTTAAGCAAATTTCGAAATAATAGGAAATAAAATAAAAATAAAATAGGAAATTAGTGCATGCACCAAGGATTGAACCTTGGACCTCTTGTACAACCAAGCATGCACTAACCAATTCACCTAGCAAGGAAGTGCTATGAGGGAATGAAGTGGATCTTAGTTAAGGCTTGAGAAAAATGAAGAGTCATCATGGGAAGAGACACCATGACTCTTCACTTGCCCCTTTTAATGTGGTATAAAGATGGTAAGGGAGTTACAATTTCCCTTCTCCTCTTCATTTCTTCTTCCTCCTTGCTCTAGCTGAAACCTCAAGGTGCTCTCCCCCTTAGGAAAAGTTCCACCAAGGGCTCTATTTTGGAAGATCTAGGTTCTCTTCCAAGGTTACAAGGGCAAGGAGGGTTCAAGTGTCATAGGGATTTTCAATTTCCTTCTTTTTTAAGGTCTAAAAACCAAAGACACCCGAAGGTAAGACCCCCTCACCTGTGGTATGATAGTTTTTAAGATATTTGTCATGATCTAAGTTCTTATTGGCATGATATGTTGAAAAAATCCATAGTTAGGACTTGTGAAGATTTCGGCCAAGCCATGTTTTGGGCTAAAAATCATGTTAAATACCTCCTTCTTGTTTCAAATGTTTATTCATGATAGGTTAAACATAAAAGTATAATTTTTGAATGTTTTATAGCACCCTAAACCCCCCTAGGGTTTTCGGCCACATCAAGGAAAAGGGGCTAGGGTAAACTCCAACTTCTCCAAGCATGATTAGTATGTTTTTTATGACATCTTATGGGTAGTAGGGTGATTTATATGAATTTTTCCATGGGTTTGTTACCCTTCTAGGGTTTCGGCCAACTCCTAGTTTAAGCCTAGGACTTAGGGTTAAGTCCAATCAAGGGTTCAAATGATTTTTATGGCATGATATGCAAGGTATAGGATGTTAATCATGACCTAGGCAAAATTTTCTATGGATTTACACCCTCTTCAAGTTTCAGCCAAGACCCAAACCTAGGGTTTGGTTTGGGTTAAGGTCTCAAAAATGCATGTTCTAAGTTACCATGATGCTAGTAAGTAGTTAAGCATGAGGTAAGGATCTTTATGTTACTAAAATCTTAGTTTATGTGTCGTGTAACATGAGTTTGTATGTTAGATTTTATGTGAAGCTTTACTCATGAAAATTTAGATCATATTCCATGAATATATGTAGTTGATGTAGGATGTATGTTATGATAGATAGAATGATGCATGTAAGTTGATAAATGCTTATAATAGATTTATGGTTTATGAAGGTATATGCATGTTTCAGGATGAATGCCATGAACCCTAGTAGTATGTGTTAGGTTTATATGTAGCTTACCATCCATGTTTTATGATGAATACTAGGACTATGTATGCTAGATGAAATGTATCATGTATGAAGTGCATGTTTATTATGTATCATGATCATGCAAGCTTTATGAACTAGGATAAGGTTATGACTAGAAACATGATTATGCATGTATGTCCTATTTTATGAATAAAGAATGATAAGTATGAATGAAGATGATGGTTATGCCTTAAGTATGAATGATAAGTATGAATGATGAAGGCATAACGATGATATGAAATAAGTATGAATGATAAATATGAATGACAAGTATGAATGATGAAGCATGCATGGTTATTTTATTTTATGAATGGGGCTTGTACCGGACCGAAGTAAGGGTCCAAGGGATGGGCACCTTAAGAACGCCCCGGTTCTGGACTACCGAAGCTGTCCACGGTTCTGGCACTACCGAAGCTGTGCAATAGGGATGGGCACCTTAGGAACGCCCCGGTTCTGGGACTACCAACTATGCTGTCCTTACCCTAGTAGGTCGGGGCTCGCTACCTCGTATTTACTAGGGATGCGCGCTTATGATGTATGTACGTGGTACAAGCCGGGGACCCCAATGATGTTATGTTTATGCTAAGCATTTAAAAATATGATTTTAAAACTAAGCATCCTTATGTAGTAAATATATTTGACTCATTCATACATCCATGTTATGCATCGCGCCAGGGTAAGTATGTTTTATGCTTTTGTTTATGCTTATATCTTATGCTATGATAAGTATGTTTCATGTTCACGTATGCTAAGAATTATGCAATGTATAAGTATGTCTCATGTTCATGTATGTTAAGATTTATGCCATGCTAAGTATGTTGTAGATCTATGGTTATGTTAGGAATCATGCTATGTAGTTGTTCATATGCTTATGACTTATGTCATGACTATGTTTATGTTTATGTTCAGAGTTATGTTATGTCAAGATACTTGATATGTTTATGTTTAAGTGACGTATGGTTTTAGTGAGTAGGAAAGGGTCTTACTAAGCCTGTGTGCTTATAGACTTATCTTCCTCGTACCGCAGATCAAGCAAGAGGTTACTAAGGGAAGCAGCAGGAGAGGCAAAAGCATGTGTGTGTGTGGCGGTGACTTGGCAAAAGGATTCCTCTTATTTACACATATCGCATGTCTTGGGTTTTGGAAATGCCTCCTTAGATTTTATGTTACGTTTATAATGGTTTTGCCTAGTGAATGACTTAAGACTCATGATGCTATGTTTATGGATAAGTTACTTGCTACTTATGATGATGATGAATAAGTTATGGAACGGTTAGGTCATGATGCTATGCATGTAAGTTTATGAATGACAAGTTTAGGCATGTATAGATGTTTCATATATTAGTTGCATGGTTAAAAGCATGTTTAGAAAAAAAATGATTCCGCTGCATTAAGATGTTTTTATGCACATGTATGTTTAGCGTAACGACGCCTTTCTCGCCACACCACAAGGTGGGGGTAAAAGGCGGGCGTTACAGCCTTCATGTGCTGAAGTTCTGCATTCTAAATCTGCCTTGAACTTGATTCCTGCATTTCCCTGCTGAATTGGGTTTATTCCTGCCTTGGTCAGTCTCGGGTTTGAGATTGTTTCATTCATCCTTGCAGTAAACCTCATTGATAGCCTAGCCCTTTTCAAGCTGAATTAACCAGCTAGATAATTCTGCAAGCAGTTTCAAGAATTGGCACACAAGTTTCCTTTACTTGTGTATCAAGTTGTTTCAATCCCTTGCCTTGTATCAAGCTAGGTTTCGGCTTTAATTGATAACCTTCGAAGTTAAAATTCAACTGTAGTGTACTCTTGCATCTAAATTAAGTTTGATTCCTGAATTGTGCCAAAGTGCTTTAGATGATTGAGTGGTCAATTGGTTGAGTTATTAATTGCATTCACCTTGTTTAGTCATTAGTTTAGTCTACTTGCTTTTCATTGCTTCTCTATTTTTATTTGAAACCCAATCCAATTCTGATTCGAAACCCAAAAATATCAACGACAAATAAACACGAGCTCGAATCAAACAAACTCTCAACTAGTCCCGAGGAAAAATACGACCTGTGGCCCCTTTACTACGCTTTTATTCTTGATTGCAAAAAAGGGTTTCCAGCTTTCTTTATAAATATCTAAATTTGAGACCCACATTCGTGACAGTCTATTTTGGGTCCGTCAAATTTTTGCTCTCTCCCTCTCTTTCTCTCCTTCTTTCTCCCCTTCTTGTCGTGCGCCAACCAGCCCCAAGAAGGAGCACCAGCCGGCCATCCTTTTGTGGTTAATCTTCCGACTTCTCTCTTGGTTTTTCTCATCGTGTTCTCGGAGAATCTAGTAGTTCTCGAGAACACGAAACTCGTGGCTTTGCGAAATCATCCCGAAGATACTCGTCATGGACGCGAATAGAGGAGAAGCTTCCAAGAGACGCTTACGGTTGGATCTCGTCCCTTCCTTCTAGTTACGCTAGGTAATACATAAATTAGTTTATGTTTCTTCAAAATTTCGAATATATGATCATGTCTACACAAGATAAAATTGCATGCTTAGATGTGTGGTTAAATGATTTAGAGAAATTATTTATGCTAAACCTTCCGTTGCACGTAATTAATTTTAAAATTATGAACCCGCATCCATGTCAACATGCACCCGGACCCAACACAGCGGCCCTCTTCTCCCTTTCTTCCTTGCGCCGCCCCTCTAGAGGAGAGATGATGAAGAAGAGAAGAAGAGAAGAAGAAGAAGAAGGGAAGAAGAGAAAGAATTCTCTCATTTTGTTACCACCTCCTTCCTTCTTGCTTGGCCGGCGCCGCCCAACCCTAGAGAGAGAGAGAGAGAGAGAGAGAGAGAGAGAGAGAGAGAGGAAGAGAATCCAAGGCTTAGGTTAATGGTTCACGATGGCTTATGAGGTATATATAGGCTACAATAGGGACCATCAAGAGGAGTTGGTTTTAGTCTCCTAATGGATCCTCAACCCGACCCGTTAATAATAACCCACTCCACTAATGAGTTATTATTGAACTACCGCACCAACCCCATAATAATATATGGGCTCCACCATATTATGTGTACATTATCTTCCCGTGTTTAAGATATCTCATGTCCATTAATTAATTAAATTATTGATAATTTAATTAATTAATATCTAACTCCAAGAGTAGTACCACTCATCCTTATTATCATGTCGGACCAAGTCCACCTGCAGGATTTACATGATAATCTTTATGAGCTCCTCAAGGGGGCATCATCATCCTAAAATAATTAGGGCACGATTTCCTTCTATAATCAATGGCACACCATATAAATAATATTATTTCCCAATTTACCGAGCCTATTGATTTAACAAATAAATCTCGTCCATTGGTAAATTAAAGAAATAAATATTAAGTACATATGCCCATTATTATATCGGGATTAAGAGCATGTACATCAAAATAACAAAGGTTTTGTTCAATTATATAGTCAGTATAAATCGAACAACCTCAAATCGGTCCTGCTCAATACATACAAAGTGTACTAGTGTAATTCTATAGTCAAGATAGATTAATACCAAATTACACTACAACCATTCTAATGGTTTGTCCAAATCCATCTCAGTTGTGAGCCACTACTTATACTTTACAAGGAACTGATAACATGATCTTCTGTGTGCACCACACATCATGTTACCTACAATGTAAAGTATTGGACAATTGCACACATATATTAAATATAAAAAGCAAGCACATGACCATTGTGATTCTTATTTCAAAATAGATGTTCATACAAAAGCTAGGCTTATAGTATATATCCTAACAGACCCGTCTCGACTCCTGCCCACGATCTCCGCTCGGCAAAGCCTTCTACTCGATCCCCCAGACCAAGTCTTCGTGCTCGACTTCACTTGCCAAGTCTTTGTTGCCCGATCTCCAACCAGGACTTCGGTTCCCAACCCTCAGCCAGGACTTTGTGCCTTGATAAGGACTTCTTTGCTAGTCATCTTAATCCTGACTAGACTTCTTTTTGTCAAACATCAATTCCTGTTTGGCTTATCTCTTGGTCAAACTAACCAACCCTAGGTTCTCTGCCAAACATCAGATCCTGTTTTACTAACCCTTGGTCTAACTAATCAAATCTTGGTATATTATCAAACATATCAGATTTAGGTTTGTTCACCCTACTAAACATCAAGTCCTGTTTGGCTAAACCTTTGGTCAACTTGATCAAGCTTGGGTTTACCTTATCAAACATCAGGTCCTATTTGGCTTAACCCTTGATCACTTTGACTAGACCTTAGTATATTATCAAACATCGAAACACTAGAGGTTGAATATTCATGTCTGATGCTCTTTGTACCAACATAGTGATAGATCGAAGATGTTGCTAGAGGGGGGGTGAATAGCAATTTTCGTCATTTTCTCTACACAGAAGTTAGCGCAATACAAACAATAATATGCAAAGAACAAGAGAGAGCAATGCTAACACCGGAATTTACTTGGTATCCACCCAAATGGGTGACTAATCCAAGGATCCACGCGCGTACTCCACCTCCACTATGAAAAGTCTCCTTCAGATGGAGAAACCTTTACAAAGGTGTTGTCTTCCTCTTTACATAATGCAATGATTAGAGAGAGAGGAAGATCTGAAGACTCTTTGCATGAACAGCACTTCGTTACAGTACGAAACCGTTCCATTCACATGCAAAAAAGTCCTCTTTTTATAAGAGAATAGGTCAGCCTCGCAGGCTGTCTAGCCCCGCACCAGTCGACTGCCCCTGGGTTAGTCAACTGGCCTAGCATTAATTGCTAGCCAACAGCTAGCCACGGCTAGTTTTGGGGGGTCACCAATCGACTGCCTCTGGGTCAGTCGACTGGTAAAAGGCTGAAAACCTTCTTTGAGTTTTGGTAGTCGACTGCCCTCTGGCCAGTCGACTGTCCACTCACTTACAGCCATTCTTCACATTCTCCTTCATGTGTGCCTTTGGGTTCACTCCCTTGGCTCGCCCCTTGAAGTCATCTTCCTCTGGCTCTCGCCCCTCGGATGCGCACACTAGCCTTCCCTTGGCTTGCCTCTATGCCACCCTTCACGTGTGCCCTTGAAGTCTACTTCCCGGCTTGCCCTTGGAGTCCTCCTCCCTCAGCTCTCATCCCTCAGATATGTTCTCCATGTGTGATTCTCCAAGTCCTGCAAACTCAATGACACATATATCAAATACAACATAACACCCTAACCTTAAACTTATTGGCACACACATCAAAACCATGATCTTCCCGATCATTCTTGGATCGATTGCCTCAACAATCTCCCCCTTTTTGATGTGTGGCAATATGTTTAAGTTTAGGGATAAAAATACCAGTCAACAAGGTAAATAATAGTAGCAATTGAGAAGCATACGACATATCAAGAACCTAAGAGCTATCCTCCCCCTTAATCTATGTCTTCTCCCATTTTCAATTCTACATCTAAGTTAAGTTTCAAGCCCAACTTAATACAAAGCAACATTAATTAAAAAAATGTAAGACATATCAAAACCTAAGAGGTAGCCTCCCCCTTAACCCATGTCTTCATCCATTTTTAATCATCCAAGAGTTAAGTTAAACAACTAACTTGAACAACCCATTTTAAGTCAAAATTCTAACTCACAAAATTTCTAACTTACAAAATTCTACAAAATTCTAACTTAAGCCATACATTCTCCCCCTTTGACACCATCAAAACACTTGCCACAAGCAACCTTAACCCATGGCATCAAATGAGAGAAAGTTTGATTTCTAAAAAAATCACAGAAGCTAAAATCAGGCGTACCAGTCGACTGCCCCAAGGGGCAGTCGACTGATACTCTGTCAGTCTCAATTTCAGCCTTTGAGCCAAATTTCAAAAACCCTCTAGAAATTTTAGAAAATTCCAAAAATTTTAAAAATTTACAGATATGTTTGAAATAGTATACTCTATCATGGAAAAATATCAGTCCATATAAAATTTCAAACATGCTTGACTTTTGTCAAAATCTTAAAATCCTTGAAAACTACTAAGTTTTGTATCAAAATCACAACTCAATTTTGCAATCATATATCTTTTAAAATATGGCAAAGCATATAAAACATAAAATGGTTTTCAAAGGTTTAAAATATCCAACTATGATCTTTGGGCAAGGCGTCCATTGATTAAACACTTGTCTTCCCCATAGTTGGTCTATTTTTGATATTTTGATAATTTTAATGATTCAACATTATGCCACAAGCATAAGTGAACCAATTGTATCATCCTAATGGATCAAGCACACTTTTCCCAATCTATTACCCCAAGGTTCATCCTATACTTCTACAAAACATATTCCAAGGCCTCTTCTTAAAGATGTAAACTCCGATTCGGGAAGAGGCTTGGTAAAAATGTCGGCAAGGTTTGACTTGGACTCAACATAGTGTAATTCTATGTCTCCCCTTGCCACATGGTCTCTAATAATGTGATGCTTCACTTCAATGTGTTTTGTTCTAGAGTAGTAAATCAGATTTTTGGTCAAATTGATTGTACTTACATTATCACACAAGACTTTGACCTTGAAATAATATAACTCATAATCTTCTAAAGTGTGCATGATCCAATGGAGTTGGGAAACACACCCGCCCATTGCCACATATTCCGCCTTCGTTGTTGATAGGGCAACGCATGGTTGTTTCCTACTACTCCAACTAACTAAGGAAGACCCAAGGAATTGCCACTCTCCACTAGTACTCTTCCTATCTAGCTTGCTTCCCTCATAGTCTGAGTTGGTATATCCAATAAGATCAACATTAGGGGTTCTAGGATACCAAAGCCCGACATTGAGGGTACCTTTAACATACCTTAGGATCCTCTTAACTACAACAAAATGGGACTCTTTGGCACAAGATTGGTACCTTACACACATACCTACCGCAAAAAGTATATCGGGTCTACTAGCAGTTAGCTATAGTAGACTACCAATCATGCTCCTATATTGCTTAGAGTCTACCATTTTCCCTTCAAGGTCACTATCAATTTTCACATTTGTTCCTATGGGGGTAGATGCTACCTTAGCATTTTCTAAGCTAAATTTCTTTAGCATTTCCTTAGCATATTTAGTTTGAAATACATGTGTTCCTTCATTAGTTTGCTTAACTTGAAGTCCTAAAAAGAAAGTTAGCTCTCCTACAAGACTCATCTCGAATTTATCTTCCATACATTTGATGAATTCTTGTAGGAAGTCATTATTTGTTGACCTAAAAATGATATTATCTACATACACTTGGGCAACAAATATGCCCTTATCCTTAGATTTTATGAACAAAGTAGGGTCAATTATTCCTCTCCTAAACCCCTTAGACACTAGAAATGACAAACGTCTTTCATACCAAGCCCGGGGAGCTTGTTTCAATCCATATAAGGCTTTTCTCAATTTGTAAACATGTCTTGGATAGTTAAGATCCTCAAACCCGGGGGGTTGCTCTACATAGACCTCTTCCTTAATGATCCCATTAAGGAATGCCGACTTCACATCCATTTGGTGAAGTGTGAAACCCATGTGAGCGGATAGGCTAGTAGAATTCTATTGGACTCTAATCTAGCTACGGGGGCATAAGTCTCATCATAATCCAATCCCTCAACTTGGTTAAACCTGTTAAAATACTAAAAATTTAAGGGCTAAAAGGCAAGATGACATGGACTTAGGGGTTAGTGTGGGGTTTGTGGAATTTGGCGAACCTAGTTGCAAAAGTGTCATTCTTATATTGTTCGGTGGTCGGGCACAATCGGAAACCCACCTTTTCAGATTCTCGCGATCGTTCCTCTCCCCCTGTCGGTTCTTCTTCCCTTCTCTTCCATGCGTCACCACCGCAGATCTCGGCTTCATCTTCGAGTGCTCAACTGAGAGCACCGGTCTAGGCTGAGTACTTCACGGGAAGCAGGCCGAAGCTCACCTTCCTCTCAAGCGGCGGCGATCGCGCCACCGTCGGAGACACGAGGAGGTAAGTCGCATGCCCTTAATCTG
This sequence comes from Boesenbergia rotunda, assembly GCA_024364735.1. Taxonomy (NCBI): domain Eukaryota; kingdom Viridiplantae; phylum Streptophyta; class Magnoliopsida; order Zingiberales; family Zingiberaceae; genus Boesenbergia; species Boesenbergia rotunda. Next base: position 437,958 of record JAGFNQ010001881.1, on the reverse strand, counting down.
GTTTTCAATCTCAAAGTTCCAGTCATACAGCGGATCGTGATGTGGGGTTTGGTCTGAGGTCGTTTCTTGGGGTCTAGGGCATGGTGATTTGGGTGGTTACTCTACCTGGGCGACCTGTACAGAGGAGTTCGGACGCTTCATCTGAGAACTAGGGTTTGGAGCAAGGCTTTTCTCATGTCCCTTTGTGGTTGATTGCTGTGTGTGTGATCTAGTGGCGAAGGTTGGATCAATTTGGGTTTTTGAATGTAGGAATTGTTCGATTTTTAGTTTCTGTTCTTGCTTGGATTTCTACGGTGAGGTGCTTTATTGATTGGTAGTGTTGATCTTTGAGTTCTATGGTGATCTTTGCTAATGGAATTGATTTAAGGCTCTCATGTAGTGCGCCTTATGTTGTCCCTAAATAGATTAGTTTGGTTTAGGGTTGGTTCCATTGAATTGGTTTCTCTTCTTCTGGTTTTGCTGGTTCTTTTGGTAAGGGTGATAGGTTGCCTAGCTGATGATTAGGTTAGGGTATAAGTTGTGGTGAATTGTCTAGGTGTTCTGTTATTGTGTTTGAGAATAATTCCGTTTGTTTTAGGTTACAAATTTTAGGTTGGTTGAAAAGGGTATAGTAATTGGGATTAGTCTTGATTTGGATTGGGTTAGGTTTTATGTTAGACCTAATTCGAACCCAAACTTGATTTGTTTGGTTAGATTATTTAATAAAAATATAAATAGCTAAGTTGTATTTGCTATTTATTTTTGGATGCAGGGTATTGATTGGATTCCACTTGTTACGACTGATATTATTTCAGACGGGGTTTCTCTTCACTTTTGGATTCTTATATTGAGGCGGGTATCTCTGTCTCTTCTTTTAGATTAGTCACAGATATATGCTTGATATGCTTTGTTTAGCAATAGAGTAATAGATTATGGTATAACTCTTCTATTTGTCTTGCTGATATTGTTTGTGCTATACCTGGCATATGATACATATACCTTTAGGACTTAGGTTATGGTGCATAATCTACAATCCTTGCATATCATGTTGATATAGGTGGACTAGATAGTGGATGTTGTTTGACTAGTTTTATGCATCATCGTGCACTGTGCATCGCTGTCAATCAGGGGCCCCTTCTGTGGGTGAGTCAAGTCAACAGTCATACTGACCTACCCATACGGCCACTCATGAGTTAGTGGTTGACGGAGTATTAGGTAGTGTGCTCTGTCCTGCTCCGCTCTTGCACTCATGGGTTAGTGAATCGGAGCATGGTAGCAGGCAGAGATCCCTCCTTGAGTAGTCCATATACCAGGAGATAAGAGAGAGAGGTCTCTCCCCCAGTTTATATACATGGGGTAAGGATAACACTCATATAGAGATATCCTCTAGAGATGACCTGGGGCTGATAGAGATATCGCCAGGATAGGTCATGGAATAGGGGTGTTACACCGGCAATATTCCGTCTACTCGATCGCTCAGGAGTAGTAATGACAGAGTATGGACGGCAGTCACAGCCCTATGTCGGAGGGTGGCCTCCACTCAGCTTCCTCCCGTACATAGGTGACGATGTCTGACCGACAGCAGGGGTGACCATGACATTGCACCTTGTGTATACGTATATTTTGCACTTACTTGTGCTTGTTTTACTTGGATGTTGTATATGTTTGTCCTGCACTTACAGGAGACCCTTATGTCTGTTTTGGCGACTCTGCTACATTGGTATGATACATCCTATTCCCTCTCTCAGTTGTACTTACCACTGCTTATACTTGTGTTATTTTGATAGTTCGTTACACTGTTGCTAGATTAGAATATATTGTATATATGGTGAGATATCCGCTGAGTTTATGACTCATCCCGTTAGCTCCTTGTTTTTATTTCAGGATGATTGACTGGAGCGTGCCCGACAGCCTGTCCCAGTTCGCATACTCGTCGAGATGTTTTCGAGATTTTCTTCTAGGTTGTTGGTAGTACTTGTTGGTACCATTTTCTATATTTGTTATACTTTCCATTTCCGCTGTTGGTTTTGTGTTGAGTTTGTCATACTATATGGCGGTATAGTTGTACTTTTGTGAGCCATGGTGGCCTTTATGCATTGTGTTTTATCGTAAGTTGGACCGGTCCGCAGTCAGGTATGGTTTACCCGGTTTAATTTTATATTCTGTCTTGATTTGAGTCCTGAGGCCCATTTAGATTGCGTGGTTGTGTTATATGTGATGTTTGTATGTGTAAATTGTCCGCTGGACAGGAGAGATGCTGTCCGATTTTCTATTGGATCGGCAGCTCCTGGGACTTGGGGCGTGACAAAACCCCCTAGCTACCAATCTAGCTTTGTTCCTAGTGATTTTGCCTTGATCATCTAGTTTGTTCCTAAAAACCCATCTTGTAGTTACAATGGTGCAATCATTGCGTCTAGGAACGAATTCTCAAACCTCACTTCTCTCAAATTCATTTAGCTTTTCTTGCATAGCTAAGACCCAATCTACATCTCCCAATGCTTCATCAATAGACTTAGGTTCTAATTGAGAGATTAAGGCGATTTGACTAGTTTGGTCTCTAAAATAGGACCTAGTCCTTACTCCTTGAGTGACATCACCTACTATTTGGTCAATCGGGTGATCTTGATGATGTCTCAAGGGCCTAGAGATTGTGGGTTCATTGACTACTTCTTCCTCATCCTCTAGAGTACTTCTTACTCCCCCTTGATCATTGCCCTCCAAATATAGGTCTTGGATTCTTCGGGCAAGGGGTTGATATTCCTCTATGTCCTTATCAATTAAGGCTTTTCTAGGGTAGATGTTGTTAGATTCATCAAAATCAACATTAGAAGACTCCTCAATCACCTTTGTCCGTTTGTTGTAAACTCTATAACCCCTACTAGTGGATGAATAACCAACTAGAATTCCTTCATCGGCTTTTGACTCAAACTTCCTTAGGTCATCTTTGGTATTCAAAATATAAACCTTACATCCAAAGACCCTAAAGTAGTGGACTTGTGGAATTCTCCCATTCCACAACTCAAAGGGTGTTTTGCCTAGGAATCTATGTACCAAAACTCTGTTTTGAATGTAACAAGTGGTATTAACCGCTTCGGCCCAAAAGTAGCTAGGAAGGGAATATGCATTAAGCATAGTCCTAGCAGCTTCTTGTATGGCTCTGTTTCTCCTCTCAACTACCCCATTTTATTGAGGAGTCCTTGGGCATGAAAATTCATGCTTATATCCATTTTCTATACAAAATTGTGAGAAACTTGAATTTTGGAACTCCCCACCGTGGACACTTCTAATTCGGTTAATTTTGAGGTGTTTTTCATTTTCTACCCTTTTACTGAACCCTATAAAAATTTCTATGGTATCGTCCTTATGTTTGATAAAGAAAACCCACGTAAACCTAGAAAAATCATCTACAATGACTAAACAATATTTACTCCCTACTAGTGAGGGAGTACTATGGCAATCAAACAAGTCAATATGTAAAAGCTCTAATGGTAAAGTAGTGGTGGTTTGGGTTTTACCTTTATGTGATGGTTTTGATTGCTTACCCTCTTGGCATGCATCACACAATTTGGTCTTCTCATACTTGATCATAGGTAGCCTCTTCACCAACTCCTCCTTGGCCACTCTTACAATGCTTCTCATGTTGACATGTCCAAGCCTCCGGTGCCACAACCACCCTTCTTCTTCTTTAGACATGAAACACTTAGCCAAATTGTTAGTAGCATAAGCAAGATCAAGATAATACAAGTTAGCCTTTCTATACCCTTCTAGTATGACATTATCGGATTCTTTTTGTTTTATTAGACACTTCCTAGCATGGAATTCAACCCTATAGCCCGCATCACATAACTGATTTACACTAAGTAAATTAAACTTCATGTCTTTAATTAAAAGTACCTTATGAATGGAGATTCTAGGAGATACCTCAATGGTGCCCCTACCAATTATTTTCAGTTTTCTACTATTTCCAAAGGAGACCGTCCCTTCTCTTAGGTAGCTAATAGTAGTGAACTTGCTCACATCTCCGGTCATATGTTTTGAGCACCCACTATCTACTATCCACATGGTCGAGCCCTCCTTCACCTTCACCTATACAACATGGAAACCATACTCTTTTGGTACCTAGATTTTTTATCCACAAGCATCATTTAAAAATTTCTTAGGTACCCACGCCCTCTTGATGTTTCCCTTAGTCCCTTGTCTCCTAGATGCACTAATCCTACCCATGAGTGAGACAAAGGTCACTTCCTTTGTCTTTAGCCTATATCCTAATCCGGCCTTGTTATAAACGACTCTTTGACTATTGATTATCATATCTAAGTTGCTAGAGCCCACTTGAAATTTCGTAAGTGTCTTTGTGAGGTCCTCTACCTTTTTCCTTAGTTCTCTATTTTCAATTTCAAAACATGAATAATGTGATGTAATAGAACAAGCATGTAAGTCTTCCTTAAGCTTTGTAGACTCTACTTTAAGCATGACAATTTCATCTTTTAAGTCCTTAATCTTACTTCTAGCTTTAGCTAAATCTATGTTGGTGCTAGAAATAATTTTAACTAAAGTGGAGGAGGATAAGTTGTATACCTCACTTACCGAAGCTTCTGATTCGGATGATGATGAAGCGCTTTCATCTTCACTGCTCGAGCTTCTTTCATCATCTGATGACTCTGAGTGGTCCACTACCGTGAGAGCAAAGTGAGACACTTGCTCCTCTTCTCCCTCTGAGGATGATGGATCATCCCAGGTCGCCTTGAGGTTGGTGGCACCCTTCTCCTTTCCCTTCGACCTCTTTTTGTCACCTTTTTTCTTCTCCTCCTTTTCATCTCTTCTCTTTAGTTGATGGCACTCGTTCTTCATGTGTCCCTCTTGGTGACAGTTATAGCAGATGATGTCCTTTGCCTTACCCTTGCCTTTGGACCCTTTCCTAGCATAAGACTTGTTAGAAAAACTTTTGAAAGCCCTACGCATTTTTCTTACCATGAAAGCCTCTTGGTCGCTATCCATAGAGGCACTGGACTCCTCTGAGTCGGATGAGGAGGAGTAGGCCTCCTTCTTCTTCTCCTTTTCTGCAATAAAAGCTATACCTTTCTCTTTGGCTGAAACATTAGCTTGTTCGTGCATTTCAAATTCACAAAATAAATCATCTAATTTAACTACAGGCAAATCCCTTGATATTTTTTAGGCATCAATCATTGACGCCCACAAAGTTGTTCTTGGGAAAGACTGTTGGACGTACCTGACGAGATCCCGGTTTTCAATCTTTTCTCCAATCACATGGAGCTCGTTGATGATCTCCTTCACTCTTCCATGCAGCTGGCTGACAGTTTCGTTGCTCTTCATGGACAGGGATTGGAGTTGGGCAACGAGCAAGTTCTTCTTTGCCCTTCTGGACTCGTTGGACCTTTCGTTCAGTTCAACCAGTTTGTCCCACAACTCTTTGGCACTCTTGAATGGCTCCACCTTGTTGAGTTGCTCCTTTAAGAGCCCGTACTGAAGTGTGGTGGTGGCCTTGGCATTTGACTGCGCCCTCTTCATGACATCCTTCGACCACGATCTCATTGGTGTCGGCCCTCCTCTTTCATCGACGATCTACAATACTAATTCAATTTTTATTGTCATTCATAAGATAGTATTGTATTCTACCTTTCCAGTACGCGAAGTCGTTCCCGTCGAAGAAGGGTGGTCGTGCAGTGATGTATCCCTCTTGAAACGCCATTTACTTTGCTCCGGTCGATGATGAGTTCTTCCGAAACGAACTAGCTCTGATACCAATTGATAGATCGAAGACGTTGCTAGAGGGGGGGTGAATAGCAATTTTCGTCATTTTCTCTACACAGAAGTTAGCGCAACACAAACAATAATATGCAAAGAACGAGAGAGTACAATGCTAACACCGGAATTTACTTGGTATCCACCCAAATGGGTGACTAATCCAAGGATCCACACGCGTACTCCACCTCCACTATGAAAAGTCTCCTTCAGATGGAGAGAAACCTTTACAAAGGTGTTGTCTTCCTCTTTACATAATGCAATGATTAGAGAGAGAGGAAGATCTGAAGACTCTTTGCATGAACAGCACTTCGTTACAGTACGAAACCGTTCCGTTCACGTACGAAAAAGTCCTCTTTTTACAAGAGAACAGGTCAGCCTTGCAGGCTATCCAGCCCCACACCAGTCGACTGCCCTTGGGGCAGTCGACTGACTTAGCATTAATTGCTATCCAACGGCTAGTTTTGGGAGGGGGTCACCAGTCGACTGCCTCTGGGCCAGTCGACTGGTAGAAGGCTGAAAACCTTCTATGAGTTTTGGCAGTCGATTGCCCTCTGGCCAGTCGACTGCCCACTCACTTACAGTTATTCTTCACATTCTCCTTCACGTGTGCATTTAGGTTCACTCCCTTGGCTCGCCCCTTGAAGTCATCTTCCTCTGGCTCTCATCCCTCGGATGCGCACACAAGCCTTCCCTTGGCTTGCCTCCATGTCACCCTTCACATGTGCCCTTGAAGTCCACTTCCCGGCTTGCCCTTGGAGTCCCCCTCCCTCGGCTCTCGTCCCTCGAATATGTTCTCCATGTGTGATTCTCCAAGTCCTGCAAACTCAATCACACATGTTGGGACCGGGTACATGTTGACAAGGATACGGGTTCGTAAATTTTAAAATATTTACGTGCAGCGGAAGAATTAGCATAAATAATTTCTCAAATTATTTTTAACCACGTATCTAGCATGCGACCTTATGATGTGTGGACATGATCATAAATTAAAATTTTGCGAAAAAGTAAACTAATTTACTAATTTACTTTGTACCTCGCGTAACTCGAAGAAAGGGACGAGATCCAACCGTAGCGTCCCTTGGAAGCTCCGCCTCTATTCGCGTCCACACCGAGTTCTCTTCGGGATGACTTCGCAAAGCCACGAGTTTTGTGCCGACGAGAACTACTAGATTCTCCAAAGGCACAACTAGAAAAACAAGAGAGAAAGATGGAAACTAACCACCAAGTAACGGAATCAAAATTCCAGGAAAGGAAAGAAGGAGTCGCGATCCGTTTCCTCTTCTTTGGCACCTTCTTGGCGGACGAAGCTCTCGGCCACCCTTGGGATGTGCGCCGGCCCTAGGGGAGGAGAGAGAGTCGGCCCTAGAGAGAGAGAGGGGGCCGGCCCTAGAGAGTTAGAGAGAGAGGGAGCTACTAATCTCTTGATAACTCAATTGAGGAATTCAAGCCTAGCCTTGGTTCCTTTATATAGTAGCCTCTCCCTTGCCATGTCTCCCCTTTAACGGAATTAACGGAATAAATTTTCATAAGAAATTTATCTTATAAATTTTCTTATTAATTATTCCGTTATGCCAAGTTTTATTATGACTAATTTTATAATAAAACAAATATATCTCTCTTTTTAATTATGGAATAAATTTTCATAAAATTTATTATATAAATTTTCTCATAATGGAAAAATCAATTCATAATTAATTTTATAAAATAAAAATAAACTATTTAAAGTTTATTTTAATCTCCATAAAAAGAATAAATTTATTATATAAATTTATCTTTATCATGGAAAAATCAATTCATAATTGATTTTATAAAATAAAATAAACCAATCCATGGTTCATTTTAATTTCCATAAAAAGAATAAATTTATTATATAAATTTTTCTTATCATGGAAAAATCAATTCATAATTGATTTTATAAAATAAAAATAAACCATTTAAAGTTCATTTTAATTTCCATGAAAACAAATTTATTTATCCATAAATTTTATAAAACAAATCGCGCTCGATTTATTTTATAATTTAAACCAATTAAATTGGTTTCTCTCTTTTTGGTGGCCAGCCAAACCTCTTTGGCCGGCCACACCAAGCTAAAGCCCTCGCGAATTAAACTCATTTAATTCGCCCAATAAGCCTTCAAAAGACTTAGCCATTTTAAGCTTCCGTTGCGCCTCTGATAAATTTAGATTCGACTTATTTCTCTTGATCGAAAAATCCAATTTTCAACTCGTTTTAAATCCCTCGGATTACTCGTAGTACGTGTGACTAAATAGGCTTTCGATTTATGTTGACCGTCTATAATTCATTAATTATAGAACGATCATGAGTGGCACCTAGTAGTACATCATGATCCCCAATTAATCGAAAGATCAACGATTGACCTCAGAAATTATTCCGAAACCCTTCAGCAGCTCTAATGAATCGTGCCCCATTCCCTTTACCATCTTATACCCACTTGGTTCAGGACATGGTCTGTGTGTGTCAGTCCCCACTAGGCTGACTACGTCACACCTAGCCCAAGTAGTGTCTTTCTCGTCCTTTGGATTTCTAATTACTCTCATATATTTAAGAGACACATACTCTAAACATGATATGCTCTGGCCAGAGGCTTTGAGTAACAATCCGACGATAGGCCTGGGTATACATCTCCTCGCAAGGAGTGGTGAATCCTTTGTAGGCTGTTCAAACATCTTCGGGCACTTCGGCTTATACCCAACCATCCTGGGTCCACACCTCCTTGGAGATGCTTGCTTATGATGTTAAAGTATAAGTCTCCATGACCAAGATGACTTGAACACCGCAAGTCAAAGGAACATCGCACTTAAGCTGCGGTAAGAACTTTACTGACCTGTCTATGTATAGACTACCATGTGAAGTTTTACAGTCAGTCACTCCAATGAACTAGTTCCCTTAACTAGCATCCATGTTTATCTCCGGACATCCCAATGTCACCAGCCAGTGAGAATCAGCTGATTAGAGAATAACCCATGCTAGTCTCAACAGAATTGATAGTGTCCGTTTTTATCAATTCATCGACTAGGGATATTTTCAATACTTCACAATTGCACATGTAGAGATAATCACTTGTTGTGATCCCATCACAAATTCTCTTATGCTGTGAATTGTATTGCGGGCATTCAGTAGATGAGTTTAAGATCCCAATCAAATACACAAATATGTATACTCAAATAGTGAATTTTCATTTATTAAAATAAATGTTTACAATCATAAGGCGATTGCCTTAGGACACTTCTCTCATATCACTAACAACACATATATCAAATACAACATAACACTCTAACCTTAAACTAATTGGCACACACATCAAAACCATGATCTTCTCGATCATTCTTAGGTTGATTGCTTCAACACATAGTGCTGCTATATTTCCAAGGTTCAAGAGGCGATTCCAAGCTAAATGAAAGCAAGAAAAATAAAGAGAGTTCATTTGTGTAAATCTTGTAAGATTTCTTTTGTATTTGCTTGTTCTTGGTTGTATTTCTTCTTGTAAGCTTGTATGAAGCTTCTCCGCCTCAACAAAGGAGATCTTTCATAGTATATGAGAGAGTGAGGTAGAGCGGATCCTTAGATTAGTCATCTCAAGGAGGTGAATATCATGTAAAATAGAGGTGTTAGCGCTCTCTTAAGTTTCCACTGCAATAAATCTTCACCGAGCAAAGATCAGAGCTAATCACTCCTCCCCTCTAGATCGCCTACCGGTCCTAACAACTGCAACAACATAGTTTTTCCTATATTGTTGTAGCAGCTACAAACTAGTAGCTGCTATAATAGTGAAAATTGTGTTATAACATCTACTAGTTAGTAGTTGCTATAATGTGTATCTCGAGTGAACTTTGAGATCTCATAACTTTTCACTCAGATTGAATCATGAGACACACTATATATCAAATCGAATCACATTCAATATTTTTGATTTAATATATTGTGCATTATGTGATTCAACTAGAATCAAAAGTTATGACCTCTCAAAATTCACTCAACAAACACGTTGCAGCAACATCAACTCTAATGGTGGAGGCGTAGAGAAGCGATCTCCACCACGCTGTCAGGAGCCACTTTCACTTTCACATTATAACAATTACTATCTAGTAGCTACTACAACCTAGATTATACTTTCAATTTTATGTTGTAGCAACTACTGGATAGTAATTGAAAGCTCCAGTAGCTGCTAATCCAAGGCAATTGAAAGCTCCACTATCAAAATCTTCTTCGTTTGTAGGCAGAGTAGCCTCTTACAGACTTTGAACAACACATGAAATAGCTAGGAAAATGCAATACAAGAGTTGTTTTGGAAATCTAGTTTCTGGAAGATATTTATAGACCAAAAACTCAAATTATCGTTGTGCTGACATAGACTTGCTCAGTTGCGATCTGAGGCGTCTCAGATGGATAAATTTTAATCCACAAAGACAACAGTAAAACTTCGTTCAACGCTTCTCAGTTCCAACCTAAGATGCCTCAGTTCTAATCTAAGGCGCCTTAGGTTCAACTTGAGGCGCCTCAGCTCTGCACAGTCTTCACGCCCCTCGGATGCACCGAGCTCGTCTCCATCTGAGACGCCCCTCGGATGCACAGTCTTCAACTTGAGCTCGTCTTCACAGGGATCAAAACAGACCAGGACCCAATTTGACTTAGTTGATCACATCAAAACTAACCTGGGATACTTACATTATATAGGGGAAAAAATTGAAAGGGCACCCCTTTATTAACAAATCACCAAAAGGGTGCCCTTCTTTGGTTTATTATCAAAAGGGCATCCCATCTTCTTGTAAAATGATACAACTGTACTATCACTCAGTTGTAGCAGCTACTATTCCATAGCTACTACAACATAGAACAAATATTGGTAGCAACTATGAAATTGTAATTACTATAACTGTGTGACAAATTAGTTGTAGCAGCTATGAAACTGTCACTGCTACAACTATAATATAAAAAAATGCTACAACTACATGTTCAAATTTAAGAGGTTATAACTTTTGATTTGGGGTGAACCAAGAGACGTAAATATATTAAATCAAAGTTCATTCAAAGATCTTTTTTTTTTGAAATGGTTCATATATTAAAAAGTGTAGTGAGAGAGATCCTCTACTTAGCACATGAGAACAAAACACATCAGATCATCCCCTTCACATGGGCGTACATCAAAAACTCACATCACTTACTCATCTTCACAACCCACACATGGGTGACATCTCACACACCATTGATAAGTGTCATTTTGTTGATTATTTAAGGTTCTAGGATCTACTTTTGACTCATGTTTTACTTGCTTAATGGTGGATTTATCCTAGGTTCTAGGATTTATATTCTTTTTAGACCTAATTGCAAATTTCGATATATTTGAGTTGTTTTGTCACTAAATTTTTGATCTACTTTTGTAGGCTTGGAAGGATCATGGACCTAGATCATGTTGGGTTAATGTTGAGTCAAAAGTGGACTGGATCAAGTGATCAAGCGTTGACTAATTTGGACCGTCCGATGCAAAAATGGTTAGATCTAGGCCATCTGAGAACTTCTGATCAATTCGAGCAGGGATTAAGGTTAATCGAGCGATCAGATCAAGATCTGAGATTTTCATCCAAATCCAAGGAGATCCAGCTGTTGGATCAAGCTCAGAGGACTCTAGACCGTCCATTCAAAGATCAAGGTGATCCGAACCATCCGTTGCAAATTTGGAAGATCCGAGCTACCCCGAGTCAGATCCTGACCCTTGATCAAGATCTGGGAAGTTTGAGTCAAATCGGACGAAGATCAACCATTGGATGAGCGCTGGATAATCTGAGCAGTTCATTTTCAAACCATATAAACCGAACTCCTCTGCTTCGGATCAGCGTTGCGTCTTCGCCAGCTTGTTTGAATTTTCTTCGCTTGTTCTTCATTTCTTCGGCGATTTCTCCATCTGAAGGCGTGGCCACCTCGAATTCGACCTTGGAGCAAGATCTGGATCATTGGAAGAGGCTTCAATGGAAATTCTAGCTCGGATTTGCATCAGAACAGGGGCTGATTGAGGGTTTCGTCAGTTCCTATTATCTGATCAATTTGATCACGATTTTGTGCTGTTTTCTTCAATCAGAGCTATCTGGAGGGTCTCTGGAGCACTCTGATCATCACCCAATTTTCATAGCAGTCCTTCGTTGCCAGATCAAAGAGATCGGATTAGATTTTCCAGCTGCGTGCAAATTTGTGAGCAGATTTGAAATTGGAGGTATTTTTTCCAGTGATTTGCCAGCTGAAGGGGTTCTTGTCTTGCTCTTGTGTGACTGCAAGGAGGTTTTGATACAATGGAAGGATCGAGACTTAGTTTCCATTGCAATTCTTTTGTTTAGCTGTAATTTCAATTTTTGCAATTCATAACTGTTCTGTCTTTGTATCAGCTGTTCGTTTTCAATTTCTGAATTTTCCAGCATTAATTAGGTTCCATTTTGCAAGGTAATTGGCTAGTGAGTTTGTCTAGTGCACAATTGCTCTTAATTTCAGTTTATTCTCTGTTTCTTTGCTGCGTATCAACTTGTTTAGCTTGCGTATCAGTTACCTGCCGAGTTTTGTATCAGTTTCATTTCATTGTTCTTGCATTCCCATATGTTTTCAATTCTGCATTCTCATAGCTAGGTTACCTGTTTAGGGCTGAATTACACTTAATTTTAGCTTACTTAGTTATTCAGTGCTTGCGTTTCAGTTTTGTTCAGCTTTTCCCTTGCATTTCAATTTTGTTTTCTGCGTATCAACTTTGTGTCTGCCAGTTTCAGTAATCAGTTCTGAATTTCGCATCATGAACCTAGCTTTTCCGAATCATACTCGATCTTAGTTGATTGTTTGTCTGAGAATTCACTTTGTAGCTGAATTTCTGAGTTCAAATTCTGTTTGTTTCTCTGCATTGCACTTCTGAACTGATTCATATCTGCGTATCATGAATTGGGCTCAGAATTCTTGCTTAGCATCCATTTGTTTCTGCAGTAATTGCTTCTGAATTTTGCAATTGATTTGTTTGTTTCAATTCCATTTGCTCTACATCAGTTTATAGGGTTGCAATTAGCATTATTTTAAGCACATCGGTTTTCCTTGTTGCGTGCCAAATTGGATTAATTTCTGTACATTGTATCAATAGAAGCTTTGGCTTTGATTGGTATCAAGTTAGTTACAATTTTTAGGGTGTTTTGGTGTTTGAAATCAATTAGTATTGAATTCAGCATTTCTGAATTTTATCTGCATTTGTCTGCTTTCAGAAATTGTAGCTAGTTGGGTTGAGTTTGTTTAACTGTTTAGTTACTAAATTTCGTAGCTAGCAAGTGTTTCAAGTTAGTTTACTTCCGAAAATTTCCAGCCCAGTTTCTATGCATTGGCTTAGCATTTGATATCATTTTTGTTTTCCATTTTGATTTCGGTTTAGCTGCCTTGGTAGATCAAGCTTTCTATTGGTTAAGTTCATAAATTGCCATTACCATGTTTAGTACCTTGAGTTAAGTTTTTTTTCTTTTTCTTTCCATCAAGTTTTCATTCTGAATTGCAAATCAAAACCAGATTTAATTTGAAACCCAAAAAATATCAACGACACATAAACTCAAACTCGAATTAAAACAATCTCAACTAGCCCTAGGAAAAATACGACATGTGGCCCCTTTACTACGCTTTTATTCTTTGATTGCAAAAAGGGTTTCCAGCTTATAAATATCTAAATTTGAGACCCACATTCGTGACAGCTCTTTTCGGTCCATCAAATTTTTGGCACCGTTGCCAGGGAACATACTAGTTAAGTTGTTTGATTTTTGCTTGTGTGCTCATTTCATATTTTTCTTGTTCTATTTTTACACTTACTGCTATATCTTATGATCTGATTTTATTTATTTCATCTTTCTATATACTTTTACTGCGATTTGCTTTTGATTTTATAACCAAGTCTACAGGTGGTGATCTTGAGGACTTTGACCCTGAGATTGAGAGGACTTTCAGAGTTAAAAGGAGCCAGCTCAGTGTTTCAGAGGGATTTGGCATTATTCCTACTCAGTCTATTTCAGCTTATTCAGTTGATCATATGGCAGACCACCAGAAGACCATGAAAGAACTGGTAGCACCAGATGATACATTTCAGTATTCCAGCATTGGTTATCCAAAGCTGGCTGGTGATTTTGAGCTCAGATCTGGACTCGTCCACTTGTTGCCAAAGTTTCAAGAATTATCTGGAGAAGATCCAAATAGATACCTGCACGAGTTTCATGTTGTATGCTCCACTATGAAGTCTCAGGGTATGTCAGAAGAAGATATCAAGCTGAGAGCTTTTCCCTTTTCTTTGACTGGAGCAGCTAAGGACTGGTTTTACTACTTACCTACTGGGCACGTGTCTAGCTGGATTTCCATGAAGAAGGCATTTTTAGAAAAATATTTCCCAGCCTCCAGAACTGCAATCATCAGAAAAAGTATTTGCGGCATTCAACAAGTGGTGGGGGAGACACTTTATGACTACTGGGAGAGATTCAACAAACTTTGTTCCAGTTGCCCTCAGCATCAGATTAGTGAGCAGCTCCTCATCCAGTATTTTTATGAGGGACTATTACAGATGGATAGGATTATGATTGATGCTGCAGCTGGAGGGGCCTTAGTCAACAAAACACCAAATCAAGCTAGGGAGCCTATTTCGAACATGGCAGAAAATTCTCAGCAGTTTAGAAGCAGAGCATTATCTACTAGAGGAGTGGGTGAAGTTCAGGTGGTTTCTAATGATCAGAAGGAGATTAAGAATGCATTGGTAGAGCTCACATCAGCGGTTAAGCAAATGGGTCTCAATATTGCAAGTAAAAATTCAACTCCTTCAGTACCTTCACAATCAAGCCAAATGATGAGTGTATGTGGCATTTGCGCTAGCCAAGAACACAATTCATATTCATGTCCCAACCTCCAACAAGATGAGTCACTAGCAGCATTGGTTAGGGGGCAATTTCAAGACAGAAACAACCCTTACTCCTCTACTTATAACCCCGGTTGGAGGGATCATCCAAATCTGAGGTACGGGAACTCTTTTTACCAACAAGGCCCACAACAACAACAATTTAAGCAACCCTAACAATCTTTCCAGCAGCCACAGCAACTTCAGCCCCAAAATCTACAAATTCAACCCCAAAATCAGCCTTTCCAGCCAACATTTCAGAATTTCCAGCCATCAGTTCAAGGGATTCAACAAGGTTTCCAAGGGAATTTGAATTTTCAGCAACCATACCAACCTTTACAGTAACAATTCCAACAGCCACAGCAAGGATTGCAACCTTGGAACCAAAATTTTCAGCCACCAAATCAAGGATTTCAGCCCAATCAATATCAATTCTCATCACAACCACCTTCACTTCAAAATCAGAATTTTCAAGGCTATAATTCTCAGCAAATTCAACCAACATTCCAGCCTACTTATTAGCCAAGTCAACACCAATTTTAGCCCTCCTATCAGCCCCAACAACCCCAATTCCAACAATCACAGCAGGGTAATATTTTTGCCGCCATAAAAAACCTCGAGAGGCAAATTGGACAAATGGCTAGTGAAATAAATCAAAATAAAGCTCAAGGATCAGGCCAACTACCTTCTCAAGCTATTCCCAATCCAAAGGGAAATGTTAACGCTATTTATTTGAGGAGTGGGAAGATTGCATCAACTCAAAATGGTCCAAGAGCTGAATTTTCTGAAAACAGGGCAGTACCAACAATTTCAGCACCGATCAACCCCGAAATCATTTCAAAATCAGTGGATTCCACCCCTAGCCCGTGCTCAACTCCCTCATCAAGTAATCCTGTAATTTTAGTGGAAAATAAAGCACAAATCAACCCCGAAACAGATTTTACAGCAACTACTTCGAGTAGGGCAGCAGCTCAAAAATCAGCCCCTCCATCTTCGGTTCAAGAGGAAGAAATTAGGGTGCCATTACCTTTCCCACAGCGGAAAACTCAAACCAAAAGACAAGTGGAGTAGGAGAAAACCAAAGAATACAATGAGCTAGTAAAACTTTTTAGCAAAGTAGAAATTAATGTACCCTTGTTGACCATGATTAAACAGATTCCTAAATATGCGAAGTTCCTGAAAGATCTATGTGTTCACAAGAAGAAGCTTAAGGAAAATGAGTTGGTCAGCCTGGGGAAAAATATTTCATCACTCATCCATACCATACCTCAAAAATGTGAAGACCCTGGAATGTTTACTGTATCTTGTGAGATAGGGAGCACCACGCTACATGATGCCATGCTGGATTTAGGAGCTTCCATTAATGTCATGCCCAGGACGGTCTTCCAGATGTTTGGCATTGGCCCTCTACAGCCCACTGGAGTTGTGATTCAGTTAGCAGACAGAAGCCAGACCCGCCCCGCAGGAGTTATTGAAGATGTTTGGTAAAAGTGAAGGAGTTGATTTTCCCTGCAGACTTCTACATTCTAGACATAGAAGGAGAGTATCTTGCACGTAGATCCTCACTCATCCTTGGGAGGCCTTTTCTGAAGATTGCCAGAACAAAAAGTGATGTCTATGCTGGTACACTCTCGATGAAAGTGGGGGACACAGTAGTCCAGTTTAGTATTTTCGATGCCATAAAGGACCCTAGGGGAGATCACTCTATTATGAGCATGGACACCGCAGATGAGACTGTTGAGGCACAGTTAATTGCTGATGATGCTGCATTTGAGCTACTGGGAGGAGCTTTGATTTTAGAGGAAGCTGATGAGATGGATGGAAAAGCATGCGACAGCCTTGATTTCGAAACTGAAGCTTTACCGGATTTTTCTTATTTTTTATTTTGTCACGATACTGCTATTGATAGTCCTAATTTTTCTAATAAGGTTGTTGCAGGTATTACTAAGGAGGCATGCACAGGAGATGATTCTACAGGTATAGGGGATTGCACAGAGCCCCAGGGACCACCACCATTGACCGATACATTAGAAAATTCAGAGGACAAGCTAGAAAGTGTAGGGACTTGCATGCTGGGAGCAAAAACCCAAGGATCACCTATTCCAGTTGAATGTCCACCAGAATTTGAGCCTGAGATGGAGGTATTTCTTGTAGAACCAACATACATTTTTCAGCACGATCAGGTAAGTATTTCTTCTTTTCCTTTAGAAAATTTCAGGGAGATGTCTAGAATTGCACATGAAGCATATATTGATACATCATTTGTGAAAAATAATTATGAAAATTCGTTAGAGGCACCCAGGCTTGATTGTATTCATTGCTATGATATTCTTGAGACAGATTATGCTAAAACTAATTGTGAAGAATTTTTAGGAAAGCCTGAAATTGAAGTTGTTTATTGTGATGAATCTCTTGCTATTTCTTATGCTGAAATTGAAAGTGAAAAACTTATGGAGGTACCCGAGATCGATTTTATGGGTTGCGAAAAATTTCTTGATATACCTTTGATGGATTTTAATTGTGAAAAATTTTTAGAAGAGCCTGAAATTGAAGTTGTTTATTGTGAAGAATCTCTTGTTATTTCTTATGCTGAAATTGAAAGTAAAAAACTTATGGAAGTACCAAAAATTGATTTTATTGGATGCGATGCATTTTTGGATACATTTTATGTAGAGATTGATGGTATTACACTTCTACATTACTCTACACGCATGAGAAAGGTTTTACATGATTTTGCAGGGTCCCAGAGATTTCTTGAGTGGGTACTCCATCTAGACAGTCTTCAACCACCTGGAAGGTTTTCTGAAAAGAATAAAGAGGGAGGAGATGATCTTACTTTAATTTGAAGCACTCTACCTCTTAAATGGCTCTTATACCTAAATCACCTTCGGCCACCTGAATATTTTGCTGTAAAGTTTAAGTGTGGGGGAGTAATGCAAAATAAAATTGAGCAAATGAAGAAAACTTTTTCAGCTACCCCTACTACTCCACTACCACGATGGAGGTTATTTCTTGATAGACTCCGGCCGCCAAAAATAAAAGGGAGTTTATTTTTTCTTGCATTTTCTTTCATTGCCTTTTTCATCTTTATGCTTTCTAAAAGTAGAACTTGCTTTTAAAATGAGTTTTTTCTAATAAATGCATGAATAGAGTAGGAGAAAAAATAATAGACATTGTAAATACCATTTTATGTCATTTAGCACTTTTTCTTAATGAATAGGAATAAATGTATCCCTCTAGGTTGTTTTTATGTCATTTTAGAGCCTCTTGAAAATAAATTAAATTTGGTTGTTAAAACTTAGGGTTTGAGCTCATGGATGAAATCTTGGATGCTTGAGTACTGCTTGGCCATGGATTCTTGATTGAGGACTTGAGATGAATTATTTGTACCTAGTGAGGATTAGCCTTATTGTTGTGACACATACATGTGATTGTACTCTAGAACTTGCTTAGGTTCTTTCAAAACCATATTTCAATGATTGGATCACACCTATAGAGGCTAATCAATTTGTTTCCCTTTCCATATCAATTCTTGGCAATAATCATGTTATTCTATTTTTCCTTCTAAATCTTCTACTCATAACCATATTTTTATAGGGGCTTGTTTGTTTGGGGATGTTCTTTGATGTTATTTTGCCCGAGACGGACAAAGAATTAAGTGTGGGGGAGTGGCTAGTGTTTTGGAATCAATTCGCATCAAGGAAGTACTTCATTTTGAAAAAAAAATGGCCATTTGAGTGGAGCTTGGTTTTAAGAATAAGATGGAATTCAGTTATGAATTGGAGGTGAAGTGGATCTAACAAAATCTGAAATGAAAACAATTGGCACGCAAAAGAGAAAAAAAAATCTGTGCAAAGAAAGTTTTGTACCAACTTGCAATTGAAATTGGGTTTCCGAGGCTATGAATCAAGGAATTAAGTTTATAGATGCATCAAAAGTGAGGTGTACATCAGCTGATGGTCAGAACTGAAAGGAATGCAGCTGCTGGAATTTCATATCAGACCTAAAAAAAACAAATTGGAAGAGGAAAAATTGCAGCCATGGGAAAATAAGAAGAGCTGGACTAATGTGAGCTAAAACTGAGTTTATTGCAATGGTTGCTGATAAGAACTTAAGCCAAATCACTCGATAGCTATCAGAGATTGAGGAGAGCAATTAAATTGAGAATATAAGCTGAGAATGCAGTAGAAAATAGATGGAATGTTGTTGAGACAGATTTTGTATCAACTTGGGATTGGGTTTGATTTTTCGAAGTTGTGCAATGGGGAAATAAGTACACAAATCTATCAAAAATGTTGAGTATCTCCAATGCTGGTCAAAACAGGAAGAAATGAGGCTATTTGGGGTTTTTAGATCATGACAGAGAAAAAAAAGGATGCAGTGAAGTTGGAATCCAAAACAGTTTGGATCAAAATTTTCCACTACTAGGTGATGTAACTGTTTTGAAGAACCAGAGGATTGCAAGGAATGAAGACTTGAATAAGATTGAATTCTGGAGTTACTTGAGTGGAGCTGAAATCTGAAAAAAAAAAAGAGAATAAAAGTTGAAGGGTGCTAACTTGAAGGTGAAGTGTATCAAAGAGGAATTGCAAGAGGTGTTAGTGAGGATTGTATGTGGAGCATCTATGTTACTTGATGTTTCAAGCTCTCTGATAAAAATCTGATCTGAATGTGCTCCGGCCATTAGAAGATTTGAGAGCAGGAAAAAAAAGAAGAAAACAGTTTGAAAAAAAAACACAACAAAAGAAACCAAGTGGCACACCATTGAGTTTCGGCACAATGCAATTAGTGAAGAAATCTCATCCAAATCGAAGATTTGTTCTACCATCATTCTGATTTCACTAGAGAAAGAGAAAGAAAGAAAAAAATGAAGAGAAAAGAGAAGTAAACAAGTTGGCACGCAAGATGGATAATTGGCACAAAGGAATTCATGAATTCTTTTCATCAAATTTTGGAAGGGCAATGCCAAAGCTTTACTCCATCACACTTTTGATTTCATTATGAGGATTGACAAGAGGGCAAAGTTCATTGAAAATATCCTTGAGCATCCAAGTCTTCCATTTTATCAAATTTGCTATTTTCTAGGCCTTTACTTCATTTTTACCATTTCCCATGTCTTTCACTTGTTTGGATGAACTTTTGTAGATGTTGATTCTAATCATGAATAATGGTGGAGAGTAGATAACAAGCAAGCCTATGGTAGTGCAAAAAGCATGTGTGTATGAGTGAGCTCCATTTTCATCATGCATTTAGAACTTAGGAAGAGAGCCACCAAGAACTTCCCTTGAAAGGCTAGTGAGTTAAATTCATCTCAATGAATCATGAAGGTTGAAATTGCTAAGTTGTTGATTTAAGGACAAGATATTAATCCATAGAGCTTAGATTTATGGGAATTAACAACCCTAGGTAATTTCTTTTCAATTGCTTCTACTTATGTTTGAGAAAAGCTAGGGGATACATATTTAGAACTTTTCGCGAGACGCTCAAGCTTAAGTGTGGGGGAGTTGATAAGTGTCATTTTATTGATTATTTAAGGTTCTAGGATCTACTTTTGACTCATGTTTTACTTGCTTAATGGTGGATTTACCCTAGGTTCTAGGATTTATATTCTTTTTGGACCTAATTACAAATTTTGATATATTTGAGTTGTTTTGTCACTAAATTTTTGATCTACTTTTGTAGGCTTGGAAGGATCATGGACCTAGATCATGTTGGGTCAAAGTTGAGTCAAAAGTGGACTGGATCAAGTGATCAAGCGTTGACTAATTTGGACCGTCCGATGTAAAAACGGTTAGATCTAGGCCATCTGAGAACTTCTGATCAATCCGAGCTGGGATTAAGGTTAATCGAGCGATCAGATCAAGATCTGAGATTTTCATCCAAATCCAAGGAGATCCAGCCGTTGGATCAAGCTCAGAGGACTCTAGACCGTCCATTCAAAGATCAAGGTGATCCGAATCATCCGTTGCAAATCTAGAAGATCCGAGCTACCCCGAGTCAGATCCTGACCCTTGATCAAGATCTGGGAAGTTTGAGTCAAATCGGACGAAGATCAACCGTTGGATGAGCGCTGGATAATCTGAGCCGTTCATTTTCAAACCATATAAACCGAACTCCTCTGCTTCGGATCAGTGATAGATACCATTTTGTTGATTATTTTAATTGTTAAAATCCATGTTTGACCCATGTTTTACTTGCTTAATTGTGATTTTACCCTAGGTTTTAGGATTTCCTCTAATTTTGGACTTAATTGCAAATTTACACATATTTGGATTAATTGGCCACTAATTTTCTGATATATTTTTATAGGCATGAAAGGATCCTGGACCTAGGGCATACTGGGTCAAACTTGAGTCGGAAGTGGACCCAGATCGAGTTATCAAGTTTCGGATTAATCCGGGTCGTCCGATTCAAAAGCGGCTAGATCTGAGCCATCCGGGACCATCTGAAGCAATCCGAGCTAGGGTTATGGTTGATCAAGCATTCTAATCAAGATCTGAAGGTTTCATCCCAATCAGAGCTAAATCAACCGTTGGATCAAGCTTGGAGGGCTCTAGATTGTCCATTCAAAGATTAGATTGATCTGGACCATCCGTTGCAAATCTGGAGGATCCAAGCTGCCACGAGGCAGATCCTGACCCCAGATCATCATCATCAAAGTTTGGCTCAAATCAGAGCAAAATCAGCCGTTGGATTTCATCAAAGCAATCTGAGTCGTCCAATGTTAATTATTTAAGGAAAAATTCCCTGCAGCTGACCTTCGTCGCATCTTCGCCGCACAGTGCTTCTTCTTCGCGTTTTCAGCTTAGTTCATCATTTTTCTTCATTTTTTTTTTCAATCCGAGGCGCGACCACGTCAAATCGATGCTAATCCTTGAGTGACAGTAAGGAGAAGGATTGGGGTTTAGTTTAATTAGCGAATTTTCAAGTTGTAGCTGTAATTTCGTTTCTGCCATTTCATTTCTGAATCTTGTCTCAGATGATTCGTTTTCTTGTATGGATCGTTTCCTTCTCAATTCGAGGCTCATCCTTGAGTGACAGCAAGGATTTCATGAGCTGAGATGATAGATTGAGGCTTAGTTAATCTCGTTTCTTAGCTGTAATCTCATTTCTATTCCATTACTGCATTCGTATCAAATTGCTTAGTTTCGTTTTCTAATTGTTTTGCTTAAGTTAGGTTATTTTCTGCAAGTAAATTATCTAGGCATTTTGTTCAGTGATCGATCGAATGTAATTTCAGTTTATTTTATGTTTATTGCTTGAGTATCAGCTGTGCCGTAATTCTTTCTGCGTGCCAAGTCTTATTTCTGCTTTTTGCAGTTTCTTTTGAATCCGATTCGAGTTTAGTTTATTCCCTGAAATTGAAGATAGCATTTAGTATGCCAATGCATTAGAGTTGAGCTTGATTTCCATTCAGTTCTGTTTCTGAACTTTTAGCTCAGCCCCTGCGTATCAATTCTTCCAACTTCATATTCTGCAGTTCAAGTTGTTCCATCTGCATTTGATCCATTTCTAAATTCGCATCAGTCTTTGCATAGCAGCCTTGTTTTCAGTTCCAGATTTTTGTATCAACTGATTTCTGAATTTCCAATTCTGCAGCTAAGTCTCCATGTCTGCAATTCAATTTTAATTCTGCAACTCAAGTTATTCTGCAGGTTGTAGTTGTAGTTGTTTAAGATTGTATCAAGTTAAGCTTTAGCACTTATTTTGTATCAGTTTGTTGATGGATTGCCTTGCATTTGGTTAGTTATGAGTGGTTAATCCGAAAGAAATTCTTTGCATTTACTATCAACTCTTGGAACATCAGTTTTACTACTTGCAAGTTTGTATCCATCTTGGTATCAAGTTTTCCCTTGCGGTACTTTTGTATCAAGTGACAATTGGCACTGATTTGTACCAGTTTAGCTCTACATTGGAGCTCCTTTGCATTTGAATTCAGTGATTTTGTTTGACCTTGCATCCATTTGTATCTGCATTCGAATTCTGAAGGTTCAAACTTTAATTCTGCACTCATGTTCTGTTTCAAATTCTTGCTGCAATTCATGGACAGTTTTTGTAGAAATAGGAGATGTTTCTAAGCTGATTAGTAAACTTTCCGAGCATCAGTCCATTGTATCAATGAATTGCTGTGAATTCATATTTATGCAATCGGGATTTCTGCATTCAGATCCTTACTAAATTCTGCAATCTGAATTCTGCTCAACTCATGCAGTTTTATTTGTGTCAAGTGATCTGAAATTCTTCCCAAGCATTGGGTTGTGCACTCAGTATAGGATTCTTTTTGGTACATCAGTTTCTCTAATCTGGTATCAAGTTTGTCCAATTGCTCTCACTTGTATCAATGAAATCTTGGCACGGTTTTTATATCCATTTGGTTTTAGATTGCTTGCAATTGTCCATATCTTGCGTTTGGCTTTGTTGTTTCATTGCTTGGCATTTTGTTTTGCTTTTGAAATCAGAAATCAGTTTCAAACAAACTGCTTAAGGGCTTTAGATGAGTAAGTGATCCTTTTGGTTGAGTTATAACTGGCTATCACTTGCTAAGTTTCATAGTTAAGTTTCCTTCTTTGCATTGTGTTTTCAATTCCGAATTGCAACCCAAAATCCAATATTTATTTGAACCCCAAAAACATTAACGACACATATACACGAGCTCGAATCAAACAACCCCAACTAGTCCCGAGGAAAAATACGACCTGTGGCCCCATTACTACGTTTTCATATTTTGATTGCAAAAAGGGTTTCCAGCACATTTTTATAAATTCTAAATTCTGACGGATCCACTCATTTCGTGACAACTTTAATTAGCTAAATCGGGCCCGTCAAATTTTTGGCGCCGTTGCCGGGGAAGCAACTAGTTGATTTGTTAGATTTTTGCTTGTATGCTTATAGACATATCATTGGGTTCTATTTCCTTTCGCTTTATCTTTTGTATACGGGTACTGCCATTTTTTCTTGTTTATTTTGTGACAGGGCTGCAGGTTCAAAATGTTTTCATCTACTTACCAGCAGCCGTGTCAACAATTTCAACAGCAGAACCAACCTTTCAATCAACCACTACAGCAATTTCAACCACAATTCCAGAATTTTCAGCACCCAAATGATCAATTTCAGCAACCAAACCAGTTTTTTCAGCCTTTCCAAAATTTTCAGCAAAACCAACCAAATTTCCAGCCACAAAATCAGCATGGGCAGCCACCATTCAAGAGCTATCAGCCCCAATTTGAGCAACCATTCCAACCAATTCAGCCCAACGAATATCAAAATCAGAGTGGATTTCAACCTTCACAGCAATATTTTCCATAAACAATCAGAATTTTCAGCCTCCATTTCAAAGTTTTCAATTTCAGAACCATAATTTTCAGCCATCTCCACCAAGTTGTGAACCAAGTTTTCAGCAATTTAATCAGCCTATTCAACCATTTTATCAACCCCCACAGTCTCAATTTCAACAAATGTTTCAACAAGAGCTTCAAAACCTCGGAAGGCAAATGGAATAAGTGGCTAGGGATTTGAATCAGATAAAAGCCCAAAGATCAGAACAGTTATATTCTCAAGTTGCTTTTAATTCTGAGAGCCCCAGAGTTGATTTTATATCAGTTCAAGGTGACCCTAGTCCATGGCCAAGTCCTTCTTCAAGTGATCATAGAATTTTGGTGCAAGAAGAAGAAGAAATCATCAAATATAGGGCACCTACAGCATGCATTCCTCCGGAGATTCCTATTCAAAATTCATTTCCAAATTTTTCAGCTCCAGAAGAAGAAACTGAAGCTCCACAGGACCATTCTAGACTTTTATTTTGTGATGATAGTGTTATTGATGGTCCTAATTTTTCTAATGTTGTTGTTGCCGATATTACAGGAGAAGCATGCATAGGAGATGATTCCATAGGTGTAGGGGATTGCACTAAGCCCCAGGGACCACCACAATTTACTGGTACATTAGAAGATTCAGAGGATGAACCAGAAAGTGTAGGGACTTGCATGGTGGAAGCAAGCACCCAAGGATCACATATTCTAGTTGAGTGTCCACCAGAGCTTGAGGCTGAAGAGGAGCATGTACATGACCAGGAGGAGGCCATGGATACATCTACTCTTGTAGAACCTCCAGGTATTCTCCAGCACGCTCAAGTAAGTATTTCTCCTCTTTGTTCAGAAAAATTCAGAAAGGTACCTAGTGCTGACTTTATTGGTTATGATGAATTTATTGATATACCTTGTGTAGAAACTGCTAGTGAAAATCCAATTGAGGTACCAAAAATTGATTTCCTTGGTGGTAGTGCATTACTTGATACATTTCTTGTTGATATGGATTGCGAAATAATTTTAGAGGCACCTATAATTGATATTGTTTGTTATGATGAATATCTTGATACATCTTTTGTGGATATGGATAGTGAAACATTTTTAGAAGTGCCTGAAATTGATGTTATTTATTTTGATGAATCTCTTGCAATATCTTATGCTGAGGTTGAATGTGAAAAACTTATGGAGATATCTGAGATTGATTTTATTGGCTGTGACACATTGCTTGATACATCCTTGATAGAAAATAATTGTGAAATTTCTATTGAAGTGCCAAAAATTGATTTCTTTATTTGTGATGAATTCCTGGATGCATTTTTTGTAGAAAATAATTGTGAAAAATTCATTGAGATACTAGAATTTGATTTAATTGGATATGATGCAGTTTTGGATTCATTTCATGCAGAGACTGATATTATTTTATTTCTTTCTGACCCTGCACGCTTGAGAGAGGTATTACATTGTTTTGCAGGGTCCAGAAGACTTCAGGAGTGGGTGCTCCAACTGAACAAGCTTCAACCTCCTGGAAGGACTTCTAAAAGGCATAAAGAAGGAGGAGATGATCTTACTTTAATCCATAGCCCTCCATTCCTTCAATGGATCTTGAATCTAAATCGCCTGCGGCCACCTGAACATATTTCTGCAAAGTTCAAGTGTGGGGGAGTCCTAATTCTCTCAGTCACTCATGTTCCTCCACTACCACGATGGAGGCTACTTCTGGATAGACTCCGCCCACCAGAATAAAGGGGAGTTTGTTTCTTCTTGTATTTTCTTTTATTGCATGTTTCATTTTTTATGCTTTCTAGAAGTAGAATTTTCTTTTAAATTGAGTCCTTGTCAATAAATGCATGTTAGTTCTTTTGGCACGTTTTCTTCATATCTAGGAATAAATGTATCCCTCTAGGTTATCTCCATAGCATGTTAGAGCCTTTTGAAAATAAATTAAATTTGGTTGCTAAAACTTAGGGTTTGAGCTAATGGATGAAATCTTGGATGCTTGAGTACTACTTGGTTTTAAATTCATAATTGAGGATTTGAGATGAATTCTTTTTACCTAGTGAGAATTAGCCTTATTTTTGTGATATGCATGTGTCATTGTACTCTAGAACTTGCTTTGGTTCTTTCTAAGCCATATTTCAATGATTGGATCACATCTATAGAGGCTAATCACTTTATTTACCTTTCCATATCAATTTTGGCAAAAATCATGTTCATTCCATTTTTCTTTACTTATTTCCTACTCTTACCCTCACTTTTCTATAGACTTGTTGTTTGAAATGTTTCTTAATGCTATTTTGCCCGAGACGGACAAAGATTTAAGTGTGGGGGAGTGACTAGTGTTTTGGAAAGATTTGGTATCAAAGAGGTAATTCATATGAAAAAAAAAATTTGCAAAAGGTGCCAAGTGAGTGAATTTGAATTCTGCAAGTCCAAGTTCAAGTGACACGCAAATGAAACTTTATGTGCCAAAGTGAAGGAAAAAAAAATTTGAAGCTATTTTTGGTCAGCAATGTTTTGGACCGCAGCTGTACCTTGCTAGGAAGATCAAGTAACATGTTGCTACAATCTGAATTGAAGCTGCAAAGTGCTGAAAAATCCATGAAAAGCTGCTGTAAATTTCTGCATTCGAAAAAAATCAATGAAGCTAGTAAAGCAGTTTTGTATCAACTTCCATTTGAATCCATGCTTTCTAAATCAGCAATGCCTTGCTGCCTTCAACCCGAACTTGCAGAATGATTTTCAATTGAATAAAACCTCTTGGGAGCAGAATTGAAACTGCTGTAAAAAAATTTCAGAAACACACTATGAAGGCAGATTCAAAAACAGGAAGTGGAAACTCCTTGGAAGCTCACGACATTAGTGATGGATTGGAGCCAATTTCTGAACAAGGATTTGGGGAGCATGAGCACCACAAGATTGAGCAAAACATGACCAAACCAGGAAGAAAGGTGGATGCTAGGAATTCTGATCAGAGCAGAAAAGAAGGTGCAGTGGCTGGAATTCAATTTGCAGTGCAGTGAAAAGAAACTAGTTGGCATACAAAAGGGAAGTTTCAACACCATGAACTAGTGAAGATATTCTCATCCAATTCAAAGCCTGGTTATAATACATTCTGATCTTGCTAGAGGATGAAAGAAAAGAAAAAAAAATCAGAAAAGAAGAATGGAGAAAGAAATTTGGCACGCAAGGTGGAAGTTAGCACATTAAGGTCAAAGAAGGGTTTTTCATTCAATTCAAGGGCAAGGCAAAAGTTTACTCCATCACACTTTTGAATTCACCATAGGACTGTTAAGAGGGCAGAGTTCATTGGAAACATTTTTGAGCAACCAAGTCTCCCACTTAGTCAATTTTTCCATTTTCTTGGTTTTTACTCCATTTCTTACCATTTTTCATGTTTTCATTTGTTTTTATAGATGTGAATCCTAATCATGATTAATGGTGGAGATTAGATAATAAGCAAGCCTATGGTAGTGCAAGAAGCATGTATGTTTGAGTGAGCTCTGTTGGGACTGGGTGCATGTCGACAAGGATACGGGTTCGTAAAATTTTAAATTTTTACGTGCAGCTGAAGAATTAGCATAAAATAATTTCCTAAATTATTTTAACCACGTATCTAGCATGCAACCTTATGATGTGTTGACATAATCATAAATTAAAACTTTGCAGAAAAGTAAACTAATTTACCAAGTACCTCGCGTAACTCGAAGTAAGGGACGAGATCCAACCGTAGCGTCCCTTGGAAGCTTCGCCTCTATTCGCGTCCACGCCGAGTTCTCTTCGGGATGACTTTGCAAAGTCACGAGTTTTATGCCGACGAGAACTACTAGATTCTCGGAAGGCACAACTAGAAGAACAAGAGAAAAGATAGGAAACTAACCACCGAAGTAACGGAATCAAAATTCCGGGAAGAGAGGGTTGTGATCCGCTTCTTCTTCTACTTGGTTGGCTTCTTCTTCTTCTTGATAGCTCACGGCAACCACTTGGGAGGTGAGGATGGTGCACCGACCCTTGCTTGGAAGGTGGGTGCCGGCCCTAATCTTCTTAAGGGGCGCCGGCCCTAATGGGAAGAAGGGAAGGAGAAGAGAATAAAAGAGAGAGAGGGAGAGGTTAGCTCAATTTCAACTAGTTTGGATTAAAGGCTTCCCTTTGGTTCCTTATATAGTTGCTTCTCCCTTGCCAAGTCTCCTCTTAACAGAATTAACGGAATTAACGGAATTAGTTATCATAAGAATTTTATCCTATAAAATTTCTTATGACTTATTCCGTTATGCCTAGTTTTATTATAACTAATTTATAATAAAACAAATTCTTCTTCTCTTTAAATTATGGAATAAATTTTATAAGAAATTTATAAACTTTCTTATTATGGAAAAATCAATTCATAATTGATTTTATAAAATTAAAATAAACCAATTCATGGATTATTTTAACTTCCATAAAAGAATAAATTTCTATAAATTTATTTATAAAAATTTCTTTATACAAATTTATTTATCCATAATTTATAAAATAAATCGTGCTAGATCTATTTTATTAATTAAACCAAATAAAATAGTTTTCTCCCTTTAATGTGGCCGGCCAAACCAAAGAGGGTGGGCACCCTCTTTGGCCAGCCACTTCAAGCCTCACCAATCGCGAATTAAACTCATTTAATTCGCCCAATAAGCCTTCAAAAGACTTAGCCATTTTTTGCTTCCATTGCGCCTCTGATTAACTCAGATTCGACTTATTTCTCTTGATTGGAAAATCTAATTTTCAACTCGTTTTAAATCCCTAGGATTACTCGTAGTGCGTGTGACTAAATAGGCTTTCGATTTATATTGGTCGTCTATAATCAACTAATTATAGAACGATCATGAGTGGCACCTAGTAGTACATCATGATCCCCAATTAATCGAAAGATCAACGGTTTGACCTCAAAAGAAATTCTGAAATCCTTCAGCAGCTCTAATGAATCGTGCCCCATTCCCTTTACCATCTTATACCCACTTGGTTCAGGACATGGTCTGTTTGTGTCAGTCCCCACTAGACTGACTACGTCACACCTAGCCCAAGTAGTGTCTTTCTCGTCCTTTGGATTTCTAATTACTCTCATGTATTTAAGAGACTTGCACTCTTAACATGATATACTCTGGCCAGAGGTTTTGAGTAACAATCCGACGATAGGCCTGGGTATACATCTCCTCGCAAGGAGTGGTGAATCCTTTGTAGTTTGTTCAAACATCTTCGGGCACTTCGGCTTATACCCAATCATCCTGGGTCCACACCTCCTTGGAGATGCTTGCTTAAGATGTTAAAGTATAAGTCTCTATGACCAAGATGACTTGAACACCGCAAGTCAAAGGAACATCGCACTTAAGCCGCAGTAAGAACTTCATTGACATTTCTATAGATAGATTCCATATGAAGTCTTACAGCTAGTCACTCCAATGAACTAGTTCCCTTAACTAGCATCCATGTTTATCTCCGGACATCCCAATGTCTCCAGCCAGTGAGAATCAGCTGATTAGAGAATAACCCATGCTAGTCTCAACAGAATTGATAGTGTCCGTTTTTATCAATTCATCGACTAGGGATATTTTCAATACTTCACATTTGCACATTTAGAGATAATCACTAGTTGTGATCCCATCACAAATTCTCTTATGCTGTGAGTTGCATTGCGGGCATTCAGTAGATGAGTTTAAGATCCCAATCAAATACACAAGCATGTATACTCAAATAGTGAATTATCATTTATAAAAATAAATGTTTTACAATCATAAGGCGATTGCCTTAGGACACTTCTCTCATATCACTAACAAGCAATCCGTTGGATCAAGCTTGGAGGGCTATAGATCGTCCATTCAAAGATTAGATTGATCTGGACCAGCCGTTACAAATCTGGAGGATCCGAGCTACCACGAGGCAGATCCTGACCCCAGATCATCATCATCAAAGTTTGGCTCAAATCAGAGCAAAATCAGCCGTTGGATTTCATCAAAGCAATCTGAGCCGTCCAATGTTAATTATTTAAGGAAAAATTCCCTGCAGCTGACCTTTGTCGCGTCTTCGCCGCACAATGTTTCTTCTTCGCGTTTTCAGCTTAGTTCATCGTTTTTCTTCATTTTTTTCTTCAATCCGAGGCGCGACCACCTCAAATCGATGCTAATTCTTGAGTGACAGCAAGGAGAAGGATTGGAGTTTAGTTTAATTAGCGAATTTTCAAGTTGTAGCTGTAATTTCGTTTCTGCAATTTCATTTCTGAATCTTGTCTCAGATGATTCGTTTTCTTGTATGGATCGTTTCCTTCTCAATTCGAGGCTCATCCTTGAGTGACAGCAAGGATTTCTTGAGCTGAGATGAGAGATTGAGGCTTAGTTAATCTCGTTTATTAGCTGTAATCTCATTTCTGTTCCATTACTGCATTCGTATCAAATTGCTTAGTTTCGTTTTCTAATTATTTTGCTTAAGTTAGGTTATTTTCTGCAAGTAAATTATCTAGGCATTTTGTTCAGTGATCGATCGAATGTAATTTCAGTTTATTTTATGTTTATTGCTTGAGTATCAGCTGTGCCGTAATTCTTTCTGCATGCCAAGTCTTATTTCTGGTTTTTGCAGTTTCTTTTGAATCTGATTCGAGTTTAGTTTATTCCCTGCAATTGAAGATAGCATTTAGTATGCCAATGCATTAGAGTTGAGCTTGATTTCCATTCAGTTCTGTTTCTGAACTTTTAGCTCAGCCCCTGCGTATCAATTCTTCCAACTTCATATTCTGCAGTTCAAGTTGTTCCATCTGCATTTGATCCATTTATAAATTCGCATCAGTCTATGCATAGCAGCCTTGTTTTCAGTTCCAGATTTTTGTATCAACTGATTTCTGAATTTCCAATTCTGCAGCTAAGTCTCCATGTCTGCAATTCAATTTTAATTCTGCAACTCAAGTTATTCTGCAGGTTGTAGTTGTAGTTGTTTAAGTTTGTATCAAGTTAAGCTTTAGAACTTATTTTGTATCAGTTTGTTGATGGATTGCCTTGCATTTGGTTAGTTATGAGTGGTTAATCCGAAAGAAATTCTTTGCATTTACTATCAACTCTTGGAACATCAGTTTTACTACTTGCAAGTTTGTATCCATCTTGGTATCAAGTTTTCCCTTGCGGTACTTTTGTATCAAGTGACAATTGGCACTGATTTGTACCAGTTTAGCTCTACATTGGAGCTCCTTTGCATTTGAATTCAGTGATTTTGTTTGACCTTGCATCCATTTGTATCTGCATTCGAATTCTGAAGGTTCAAACTTTAATTCTGCACTCATGTTCTGTTTCAAATTCTTGCTGTAATTCATGGACAGTTTTTGCAGAAATAGGAGATGTTTCTAAGCTGATTAGTAAACTTTCCGAGCATCAGTCCATTGTATCAATGAATTGCTGTGAATTCATATTTATGCAATCGGGATTTCTGCATTCAGATCCTTACTAAATTCTGCAATCTGAATTCTGCTCAACTCATGCAGTTTTATTTGTGTCAAGTGATCTGAAATTCTTCCCAAGCATTGGGTTGTGCACTCAGTATAGGATTCTTTTTGGTACATCAGTTTCTCTAATCTGGTATCAAGTTTGTCCAATTGCTCTCACTTGTATCAATGAAATCTTGGCACGGTTTTTATATCCATTTGGTTTTAGATTGCTTGCAATTGTCCATATCTTGCGTTTGGCTTTGTTGTTTCATTGCTTGGCATTTTGTTTTGCTTTTGAAATCAGAAATCAGTTTCAAACAAACTGCTTAAGGGCTTTAGATGAGTAAGTGATCCTTTTGGTTGAGTTATAACTGGCTATCACTTGCTAAGTTTCATAGTTAAGTTTCCTTCTTTGCATTGTGTTTTCAATTCCGAATTGCAACCCAAAATCCAATATTTATTTGAAACCCAAAAACATTAACGACACATATACACGAGCTCGAATCAAACAACCCCAACTAGTCCCGAGGAAAAATACGACCTGTGGCCCCATTACTACGTTTTCATATTTTGATTGCAAAAAGGGTTTCCAGCACATTTTTATAAATTCTAAATTCTGACGGATCCACTCATTTCGTGACAACTTTAATTAGCTAAATCGGGTCCGTCAATCAGCATCGCGTCTTCTCCAGCTTGTTTGAATTTTCTTCACTTGTTCTTCATTTCTTCGGCGATTTCTCCATCTGAAGGCGTGACCACCTCGAATTCGACCTTGGAGCAAGATCTGGATCATTGGAAGAGGCTTTAATGGAAATTCTAGCTCGGATTTGCATCAGAACAGGGGCTGATTGAGGGTTTCGTCAGTTCCTGTTATCTGATCAATTTGATCGCGATTTTGTGTTGTTTTCTTCAATCGGAGCTATCTGGAGGGTCTCTGGAGCACTCTGATCATCACCCAATTTTCATAGCAGTCCTTCGTTGCCAGATCAAAGAGATCGGATTAGATTTTCCAGCTGCGTGCAAATTTGTGAGCAGATTTGAAATTGGAGCTATTTTTTCTAGTGATTTGCCAGCTGAAGGGGTTCTTGGCTTGCTCTTGTGTGACGGCAAGGAGGTTTTGATACAATGGAAGGATCAAGACTTAGTTTCCAATGCAATTCTTTTGTTTAGCTGTAATTTCAATTTCTGCAATTCATAACTGTTCTGCCTTTGTATCAGCTGTTCGTTTTCAATTTCTGAATTTTCCAGCATTAATTAGGTTCCATTTTGCAAGGTAATTGGCTAGTGAGTTTGTCCAGTGCACAATTGCTCTTAATTTCAGTTTATTCTCTGTTTTTTTGCTGCGTATCAACTTGTTTAGCTTGCATATCAGTTACCTGCCGAGTTTTGTATCAGTTAAATTCAGTTTCATTTAATTGTTCCTGCATTCCCATATGATTTCAATTCTGCATTCTCATAGCTAGGTTACCTGTTTAGGGCTGAATTACACTTAATTTTAGCTTACTTAGTTATTCAGTGCTTGCGTTTCAGTTTTGTTCAGTTTTTCCCTTGCATTTCAATTTTGTTTTCTGCGTATCAACTTTGTGTCTGCCAGTTTCAGTAATCAGTTCTGAATTTCACATCATGAACCTAGCTTTTCCGAATCATACTCGATCTTAGTTGATTGTTTCTTTGAGAATTCACTTTGTAGCTGAATTTCTGAGTTCAAATTCTGTTTGTTTTTCTACATTGCACTTCTGAACTGATTCATATCTGCATATCATGAATTGGGCTCAGAATTCTTGCTCAGCATCCATTTGTTTCTGCAGTAATTGCTTCTGAAGTTTGCAATTGATTTGTTTGTTTCAATTCCATTTGCTCTACATCAGTTTATAGGGTTGCAATTAGCATTATTTTCAGCACATCGGTTTTCCTTGTTGTGTGCCAAATTGGATTAATTTCTGCACTTTGTATCAATAGAAGCTTTGGCTTTGATTGGTATCATGTTAGTTACGATTTTTAGGGTGTTTTGGTGTTTGAAATCAATTAGTATTGAATTCAGCATTTCTGAATTTTATCTGCATTTGTTTGCTTTCGGAAGTTGTAGCTAGTTGGGTTGAGTTTGTTTAACTGTTTGGTTACTAAATTTCGTAGCTAGCAAGTGTTTCAAGTTAGTTTGCTTCCGAAAATTTCCAGCCCAGTTTCTATGCATTGGCTTAGCATTTGATTGGCATTTGATATCATTTTTGTTTTCCATTTTGATTTCGGTTTAGCTGCCTTGGTAGATCAAGCTTTCTATTGGTTAAGTTCATAAATTGCCATTACCATGTTTAGTACCTTGAGTTAAGTTTTTTTTTCTTTTTCTTTCCATCAAGTTTTCAATTCTGAATTGCAAATCAAACCCAGATTTAATTTGAAACCCAAAAAATATCAACGACACATAAACTCAAGCTCGAATTAAAACAATCACAACTAGCCCTAGGAAAAATACGACCTGTGGCCCCTTTACTACGCTTTTATTCTTTAATTGCAAAAAGGGTGTCCAGCTTATAAATATCTAAATTTGAGACTCACATTCGTGATAGCTCTTTTGGGTCCCCGTTCCTTTTCTTAAGTGTTATGGTGGCATTCCTTTTGTTATTTCTTTTGACCACACTATGAAAAATTTTGGTACATTTGTCCGCACTGTGACGACCCGCCTTCTTAACTTATCTCCCTTAAGGTGGGCGCAACATTCACTTAGCCTTAACTTTACCTTATTCTTAGCCTTAGGTTATAACTACTGGACTTCCTTTAACTTGCTATGAATTTTTTTTTCTTCCTTCTCTTTTTTTTCAAAAAAACAAAATAACTTTCATTTTATTTGCTTTGCAAAGATTTGACCCCTAGACCTCTTAGTTGTAACACTAAAGCACTAACCAGCTACTCTATACCACTTCTTTGCAATGGTACCAGTCGACTGCTATATAGCCAGTCGACTGGCCTCTTGGCAGTCAACTGGTGCATCGAACAGAAGCTACTGTTCGATAGGGCAGTCGACTGGTTCTGAACCAGTCGACTGGCACGCCTGAAAACCTGCATTTCAGACCTGAAAACTTGTTTCAAAAGTCCACAATTCACATACCTCCAATGTATACAAAGACATAACTCCATTTCTATACTCTATACTAGTTTTATAAACATTTTAGCAACTCAAAACGAATCCATTAACTTGAAATTAGGATCTTTGCGAGATTTAACAAAACTATCAAAATATAAGCAAAACACTCTAGAGTTTGTACCAAACTTAACCTCTATGCGTAGTTTAAACAAGGTCATTCATTCTACCACTTCAAAACACCAAAACACATGTTCTACAAGACTTAGCCCAAAGATCTCTTCCACGGTTCCGCCGCCACTGAACATCAAAGCAAGTCCCTTCGCCTCCTTAACTTATGCTTTTTCTTTACCTTTATCTGCAATAGAAGGAAATGCAACTAATAAGCAAAATGCTTAGTAAGTAAATCCTAACTCACAGATCCAACGATAAGGGATAAACATGCTCTTTTCAAAGAATGCTTGCTTCAAAACACATGCACTTTGAAATACTTACACATGGAAACTTTCACATACTTATCATGCTCAATCATGCTTGAAAACATTTACTAGCATTAAAACATTGGCAAATCTAACATGCTCATAATTTCTTTTGAAACTTACTAATGATACATTTCCATACTTTAAAACACAACTTCTTTGCTCTTTCCCTTTAACATGCTTATAACATAACCATGTTATCATACATAACAAAACATGCACTTTAGGAAATTGGAACACTTTCATATACTCATATACTTCAAAATAATAATCAACTTTCTCAGGCCTTGACACTGTACCATGGTATCAATGTACCAATGCGCGCATCCCTAATAGGTTTCGGGGTAGCTAGCCACCGCAACCTATTAGAGCTTCTTTCTAACTTTCTGTGGGCCTCTCTTTTGCCCGGTACATGTCACTTTACAAAAGTAAAATACTTTCTTATTCATAATGTTTATACTTATCAAGCTATCTTTCTTTTTACATAAATCTTTGCACTACCAAACCTTACCCTTCTCACTTGGAACTTTCATCGAGCACCTTGCGTGCCCTTAACCCAAAACTCAATTTTGGGACTTTTCAAGAACTTGGTCTTCCATACTTAGGTCACATATATAAAAATCCATTCTAATTCAAGTTCTATGATTAAAAACATGTATTCTTGAGAAACTTAATCACACAATAAACACTATTCTCCAAACATGCACATAAATCACAAAATCAAGGTTCTACAACAAGGAAACTACATGCGAAGCTACTCCTATTGCAGGTGAGTGATTTACTTACCCTTTTCTTGAAGAAAACTCACTAAGTATCTCGAAATTTCTAGTGTAAGGCTCTTTTCCTCTTCCTTTGTAAGAAAACTTCACCCTTGGCCCTAGGGAAGAAGCCCTAGGTTTTCTACTTCAAGAGGAAGAAGAAGGAAGAAGAAAACTCCCCCTTTCTCCCTATTTTCGCAGCTTCCTCCCTTGGCTCGCGCGGCCTCCCGAAACCCTAAGAGGGGTCTTAACACAACTTAAGTGGAAGTTTAATACCTCTTCATGAAATGGGCTAAATCAACTATAATATTATTTTGTTTCATCCTTTTTTGTGCTTGATACCCTAGCCCAGCTGGTTCCTTGGATTCGCTTAAGTCACTGCTTGCCTTGTGGTCGCGGGATCGATCGCCACTCGACCCCTTTAATTTTTTTCTTCTTATTTTAATCCGAAAAAATGCTATAATATTTCGAAAAATGCTAGAAAAATTTCTAAAAATCCCTAATAATACCAGGAAATTATTGGGTGTTACACGCACTCCGCAAGTATATATTTTTGGCTCTTTGTTGGTAGAATAGCTTCTCTGCCTCCGATAGTAGTGTTGCCTTTCTTCGGATGTCTCTATAATCGGGAGGGAAAGCACCACCCGAAAGTCCCACTCTTTGTGCCTCCTCCAAGGCCTCATTTGTCCTCTTTGCTTTCTCCGAAATGTGCATAAATTGATTCTTGTTCAGCTCCCTTAGTCTTCCCTTCAACCGTTGTAATTTGCATCTTAGGACGTATTGCACATGTCCAAAAACTGGGGCGACCCATGCTTCTTCGACAATCATCTGGTAATCCTCATGTAATGTCCACATATTCAAGAATTTGAAAGCTCTCTTAGGTGGCCTATCCTTGGGCAATATATGCACAATGGCACAAGAGTGATCCAATAAGCATCCCGGCACCAAGAAGTCCACATACGCATCAAAGTCTTTAAGAAGCCAAGGTGAGTTAACCATTGCTCTATCTAATTTGAAAGAGACCTCCACTTTTGTCCAAGTAAACCGGCATCCAATATATCTTAGATCCGCCATGCCACATACATGTGCAAACCTTTGTAGATCCTGCATCTCATAATTATTAGCTAGCAAGCCTCCTTTCTTGTCATGAATAGATAGAATGGAATTGAAGTCCCCCATAACCATCCATGTACTAGAGTTTGCTTCCATGAGCTTCCCAATATCAATCAAATCCTCCCATTGGGATCTTCGATCTACCACGGAATGAAGTCCATAAATAAAAGTCACAAAGAAACCAATCTCCAAAATTCGGCAATGAGCATGACAATGAATAAGTTGCTCCAATATACAGATGACCTCCACCTCCGTTCTCTGCATATCCCACAGAAGTACTATGCACCCATGGTTAGAAGTATTGAAGTTATGCATATAACCCATACCTAAAAATCTCCTTTGTAAGATTTGCATAAGTGACTCCTTCAACTTTGTCTCCAAAATAGGTAAGATCCGTATCTCCTTACTTCTTAAAAAGTGTTGAACACCTCCCTGTTTTAGGGACTTATGAAAGCACCTAATATTCCAAGATGCTATATTCATTGTACACCATTGCGGGTTGCTCGCGCCCATGTATTTCGTGCATTTTGTCCTCCCCTCCGTGCTCCTTGATTCAATGTCTCACCTTGATGGAAAGAAGACCCTCCCAAAGAAGGAGAGCCCTCACTCCTAGCTGTTGTACCCTTCTCCTTTACCCCCTCCAAGGCCTCATTTTGTTGTGAAATTGGCATAGTAGAGCTCGACAATCCCCCACCATCATGACCAAACATCTCTGACCGATCCTCCTCTATGGGCCTGGGGCTATGAAGGACCATTGCCATGGAATGTTGATCAACTTGGGCTGCATCATTTGGTACTTGTTGTTGTCCACTTTGTTGCTCATGATTATGTTCTTCATTCGGCATTTATGGTTGAGCATCCTCTTGTTGCCTCGGCCTCCATTGTCGCTTTCCTCGAGTACTCCTTCTACTTCTACCCCGGCCCCTTTTAGATTGAGGCCTCACCCTTGGATTTTGTTGATTTGGCTGACCACTTGAATAGGGATATTGTTGCCTAGTTCCGGCGGGATCATCACCACAACGCCCACTTTGATGGCCAATCTTTTTACATACATCGCAAAACTCCAGAGACATCTTATATACAATCTTGAGGTTGATTTGTGCTCCCGTGGGCAGCGTGATTGGCACCTCCATGACTCTCTCACCGAAGGCCAGGACATCAACCATAAGCCTAGCATATTCCAACCTCTCCCTTGTGCACGTCAATTGTCCGTATAGAGCGGTTTCCCCACTTCCAATCCGATCATACTCAAAACCTTTTGAGACCAACAATCTGGAGGTAAACCGTGTATTTGTATCCACGTCGGTATAAGCCTACAATCTTCATCAAACAAGAAACATCGTGGCATGGTCTTGAGAAAAATAGGAACTCCATAAGCAAAGTATGATCCTCTTTGTAGCACACTCTCCATGTCCTTTGTTTCAAATCTATAGACTATCCACCCACTTTTATGCATGAAAAACTTGTAGGGAACCCTCCAAAGGTTTGCAATCAATCTAACACCATCTCTTCCAGGATGTTACCCCATAAAGCATCCAACAAGGCAATGACCCATGGTCTCCTCCATCTCTTCTATGTCATCGTACCCGAAGACAAGTCTTTCACATTTGGATTCATATTAATCTAGCTTCATAGCTTGTTTTGTCTTTCTGTTATCCTTGAACAGCCTCGCCCATCTCCGTTTTTATTGTTAATCTTGTCACGTTCAGCCCTATTCGCAACAGGATGCCCATCAACTCCCACGGCAGTCGAACCGTTGTTTGCAGCCGGAACCTCCCCTTGCTTTGCAGGATTTCTTCCTTGATTCCAGCCATCTTCTTGGTCATTCCCTTCTTGAGTTTGCTCTCCATTTTGTGCACGTTGCTGTTGGGGAAAATTTGGCACCTCCACATCAGTTCCCCCCAAAGGAACTTGCTGATTTGCACCGTCCAAGTCATCAACAACCGGCTGAGTCATCC
This sequence comes from Boesenbergia rotunda, assembly GCA_024364735.1. Classification (NCBI taxonomy): domain Eukaryota; kingdom Viridiplantae; phylum Streptophyta; class Magnoliopsida; order Zingiberales; family Zingiberaceae; genus Boesenbergia; species Boesenbergia rotunda. The sequence continues at coordinate 399,190 of JAGFNQ010001881.1, read as the reverse complement.
CATCACCTTTGGACACATGTTCTGCCACCTCATCTTCACTTGCCACCTCATTAGGAGCCTTTTGACTAGAGAAAACCTTTATATTCTTCTTCTTCTTGGCCATGGTTGGATGTGAAGTCCAGTTATGCTTAGGGAATGCAACAGCCACCCAACACAGCCAATGGGAGAAGAGTAGCCACCCAAGTCACCCAATGAGAGAGCACTAGGCTTGGAGGCATTCAACTCTCTTCCCCTTAGTGGATTGCCGCCCAAGCTCAGCCAACCACGTGGCCACTGAGTGGGGAAGGTCCCTAGCTACCCCTGGCTGGAGAAGATGGCCGGAGCAGCCTGAAAACCCGCTGGAAAACCAAGAAAACTACCGGAAACCTCCAAAACACCAAGAAACCTTACTTTTGCACCAATAGCAACTTGTTTGGACCTTCTTCCTTGCCTTCTACCCTCAGCCAACCACGTGGCCACTAAGTGGGGAAGGTCCCCAGCTTCCCCTGGCCGGAGAAGATGGTCGGAGCAGCCTGAAACCCACCGGAAAACCAAGAAAGCTTCCGGAAACCTCAAAAACACCAAAAAATCTTACCTTTGCACCAATAGCAACTTGTTTGGACCTTCTTCTTTGCCTTCTACCCTCTGAATAGCAGCCCCTACTCCGGTGAAGGCCACTGAAAGCACGACCAAGCTTCTCCTACTACCCGTGAGGTGGAAGAGAACCACCACAAGTCATCGGAATAGATGCCCACCTTCATTCAAAGATCTTTGATTCAATAGATCGTGGGTCTCGTGGTTCAATCAAAATCAAAAGTTATGGTCCCTCAAAGTTTTTCAAATATACACATTATAGCAGTTACGAAATCATAGATGTTACAACTATAAGTTATAACTTTAATACATTATAACTTTTAATTTAGATTGAATCACAAGATGTATAATATATCAAATCGATGATCTATGAACGAGCTTCAATTTGATATATTTGTTCATCCATGCAGGCCGACTAGAGGGGAAGGGGATGAATAGCCCTGCAAAAATAAATTCAATCTTTTGTACTTTCTTTGTAACAATAGACAAATTAGTTAAATAGTTCAAATAATTAGGAACATAAATAACTATAAAAGAAAGAGGCTACGTTTTACTTGATTGCAACCGGAGAGGTTGATAATCCAAGGCAGTTGAAAGCTCTACTAAAATTCTCCTTTGTTATAGGCGGAGATGTCTCTTACAATCTTTGAAAAGCTCATAGAAAGACTAGAACAATGATTACAAGTTGTTCTCTTTTTAATCCTAGGTCTAGGGGTTATTTATAGCCCATGACAAGAAGTTACCATTGTATCGACATGACATTGAGGTGCTACAGTTAGGACCTAAGATGTCTTAGTTAGATAAAATATTATCTACACAACCAACGTTCACTTTTGATTAAGTTTCAATCTGAGGCACCTCAGTTCCAACCCGACGCACATCAAGTTCCAACTAAGGTGTCTCAGTTTTACTTTTGTGCAGAATTAATCTCTTCAACTGAGGAACCTCCAGAGATAACTAAGATGACTCAGTTGACCTTTTGGTCAATGTCAACACTTGAGTTGACTTTCTTCTATCCCCATCCGCTTGGGTGATTTTCGGTTATCCAGAGTTGAGCTCACTCGAACCCATCTCTGGCCTTCTCTTCGAACAGGCTTCCTCCCAAATTTCTCATCCCTCCGACGTCCCACACGCCCTTCTCATCCACCAGTGTACTCTTCTGCAAACTTGTCATCCCTTGGATGCATCGAGCCCGTCGGCTCCCTTCTCCGTGTCATCCTTCTCGCGTGCTGTGTCTTTTACTTGACTTCTTATGCTCCTAAGCTCTTGTACACTTAGACACAAGGCATCAAAACAATCAGGACCTAACTTGACTCGATTAATCACATCAAAACTAACTCAGGTACTTATAGTCTCTCCCTTTTTATGTACATAAACCCAAATTAAGTTAGGATAAACCAAAAGACAAAATAACATGCAAAATAATAAAACAAATTATGCAATTTGGTACAATAAATACTGAATATAAGTATAAGTAAATATTTCCCTTAACATAACCCTCAAGATTCTCTCCCTTTGATCATATCAAAAAATTAGAGTTGTAGGAACGTAGAAGATAGAGAGAGAGGTGAATCTCGTTCGTTAGAAAATTTTTTCTTTTCGTATACGTAAAACGATGACAAAGTAAAGTAAAATAGCGTACGAAATAAGACACGTTGTTGGTACTTGGATGGCTAGAGAGGGGGGGGTGAATGTAGCCAGACACGAACTTCTTGGACTTATTGGATTTCTGCACTTAGGGTTAGTAGCAGCAGCGGAAGAAATACAAAACAGTGTATAAATGCAGAAATGAAGAGAAAATCAAAAATGCTAACAAGGATCGTTTACAAGGTTCAGGGATAACTTGCCCCTACTCCTTGGCGTGCCCTTAAGGTGGGCGATCCCTTGATCGTCGGCAGATCAAGCCCCGAAAAATTCGGATATCAAATCCTCCTTCTCGGTGGAGAAACCTCTCCACAGCAAGTCTCAACAGAGATATAAAATGAAAGCACAGAGACAAGGAAACAACACTTACAGAGCACAAGGAGACAGTTTACACAGCACAACTTACAACACGGCAAGATCCTGGCAAGAGCCTTCACTCAGCTCTTCCTTCTCGTGGTGTCTGCTGCTAACCGCAAACTTCTCCACTGGCTCCAAGCTCTCAAGATTCACAGTATCAGAGTGTATGCAAGAGCTTCAAGACTTAGAGTGATTGCTAAGGATGAATCAAGTGTTGCTGCAACCGAGAACCCCTTTTCTCTTCATCGCCAGCCCACACTTAACCCAGCTGCCCAACGCCAGGTCACAGACGCTCCTCTGCAGCTCCTAGCTGCTCATCTGCAACTGCCCAGCTACCCTGGCCTCTCCTGGACTCCCTGAGCTTCCCTCAGTAGAGCCCCAGTCAGCAGCTCTAGGTCAGCTTCCAATCGTTGCCAGCGTCCGTTGAAACCTGAGAAGGAAAACTGTCAAACTTGCTCAAAGAAAAGGCTCCTATTGACCCTCCTTGAGTGTTTGAATCCATCCCTGTCACCTGCACACTTAATCAGAAGCTTAGCAAAGCGCATCACAAAGAAATTGGCAGAGTATCAGAGAAAACGCAGACGCGATCAGAAGTCTGACAACGATTTCGAATTAAAGTTCAGCTTCTGATCGGTCACCGGACCGATCAGAGAGGACCCTACCGATCAGGTATAGTCCTGATCGATCAGGCTCCAGCCTGATCGGTCCACGGTGAGAAGTCAGAAATCGCGGATTCGTGTGATCGGTCACCAGATCGGTCACCAGACTGATCCAGAAATCTGCTTGCCACAACCCGTAGGAATTACACGGCTGATCGGTCACCAGACCGATCAGGTTGTGGCCTGATCGGTCTGGGGACCGATCAGGACACTCCCTGACCGATCAGGCTCCAGCCTGACCGGTTATAGTGAGAAGCTTGCGACATTCGATCGTTCACCGGAACGATCAGGAGGTCTCCCTGATCGGTCACCAGACCGATCAGGAGCCAAACAGAAGCTAACCAAGGATTCTCTGTTCTCTCCTTGATCGGTCACCAGACTGATCAGCCTTCTCTGGATCGGTCACCAGACCGATCACAACAGGGATTTCGTGCCAACTTCCCTGATCGGTCACCAGACCGATCCAGGGACTCCCATGTCAATTCTAAGTCAAGAGAACGACCTCCCTAGCCTTCTCTGACTCATCCTGGTCCCCGGACCAAGACTTCATGCCCAGTTTCACTCACCGGGACTTCAATCAACCTAGCTTCCCAAGCTAGGACCTGTCTTCACTTACCAGGATTTCAGTCAACCTAGCTACCCAAGCTAGGACCTGGCTTCACTCACCAGGCTTTCATCCAACCTAGCTTCCCAAGCTAGGACCTGGCTTCACTCACCAGGCTTTCATCCAACCTAGCTACCCAAGCTAGGACCTGGCTTCACTCACCAGGCTTTCATCACCTGGCTTCACTCACCAAGCTTTCATCACCTAGCTTCCCAAGCTAGGACCTGGATTCACTCACCAGTCTTTCATCACCTAGCTACCCAAGCTAGGACCTGGCTTCACTCACCAAGCTTTCATCACCTAGCTTCCCAAGCTAGGACCTTGCTGTAGGACCGGTGCCGTCGATAGAGGGGGGGGTGAATATCGATCGTGAAAACTTTCGTAAATCTTTCGTAAGACTTCTGGACTCAGAGCGTTAGTGCAGCGGAAACATAAAAGTAAAACAAAAGAAAACAAAACAGGGGACACGGCAGGTTTATTTACTTGGTTCCCAACCCCCCAGGGTCAGTACGTCCAAGGCCTATGTACTCGGCGTTGAGTCCACTAATAATCTCCTTTCCGGAATTTCCGGAGGCGGAGAAACCCGACTTACAGTGCAATATTACAAGCAATAATATAGAGAATGAATACTGTAAATTAATTGCAAACCAAACATAAAATATGAAGCTCGGCCGATCTGGACCTCCGAAGTGCCGCGCACTTCCTCCTGGAGCCTCCCGGTCGCAGAACCTCGTCTTTAGCACGTTGTCGTCAGTCGGAATGATCAGATTCGCAGTTAGGAAGTGTGTTCGAAGAAGAGGGGTCGAAGCCCCTTTTATAGCCCTCCTAGGGGCGCCCTGGTCGACGGGGGCGCCCCGGAAGACTCGGTCAACACTTATCCTTGCGCCTACCTCGCCGCGGGAGATAAGACTGTTGACCAGGGCGCCCCGAACATCCCGGGCGCCCTTCTGAGCGCTTATCTTCATTTAGAACGTGAAACAGCACAAACAGGGTTGACCCGGGCGCCCCAGATGTTCCGGGCGCCCCGGTTGACTCCTTTTGACTGCATCACGAAGCTGCTCTCTTAGCTCCCTGTTTAGCACTGACTGGGGGGCGCCCCCCTTGCTGGGGGCGCCCCCAACACAGGGGCAGCACCCTGAATTAACACTGCAAGGCTTGCTTTGTCTCTGGTTCTTGTTACCTGCAAGATACACAAACACAAAGCATACATGCATGAAAAATGAAGCCTAAGGACATGGTTCTGACTTCGGATTTGCACAAAACCCTAGGTCGAACCGGCACGAGTTCCCACCCCCGGGAACACGCCCTTCACCTACTCCTTTCAGGAGACGGTTGCCACCCAGTCCTTCAGGTGGACTTTTACTTAGCTTCCGATACTCCCGGACCTCGAGACGCCCAAACCCTGACCCGTCTCTACTCCTGTCCTTAGTCATCGCTCAGCTAAGTTGCTCAGTCCCTTGGACCAAGACTTTATTCCCCAGCAGCCCTTCGCCAGGTGCCTAGCAGCCCTTCGCTAGGTCTTCTATGCCTAGTAGTCCTTCACTAGGTGCCTAGCAGCCCTTCGCTAGGTCTTAGGGTTACGATACCTAGCAGCCCTTCACTAGGTGCCTAGCAGCCCTTCGCTAGGTCTTTTGGTTATGATACCTAGCATCCCTTCGCTAGGTGCCTAGCAGCCCGTTGCTAGGACTTGTTCCCCTGACATCCCTTCGTCAGGTGCCTAGCAGCCCTTTGCTAGGTCTTTTCTTTCTGGCAGCCCTTCGCCAGAGCCTAGCGGCCCTTCGCTAGGTCTTAGTGTTTCCATGCCTAGCTTAACTAGGACTTTTCTCAGGCTTAGGTTACTTCTCCTTAGCTCCCCTTTGTCTGTTCAACATATTACTGACTTAAGTACATTGTCAAACATTAAAACACATAAAGGAGAACATCATTGATGCAACTTGCACTAACAATCTCCCCCTTTTTGATGTTTGACAATAACTTAAGTTAGATTGGTTTAAGGGCTAAATTGCTATCCTTGGGATAGAATAAAAGGTATAGGTTTTGGGAGAGTAAGAAATATTCTAACTGAAAAAATTCTAACTTAAGTACTCTCTCCCCCTTTGTCATGCATCAAAAAACTTGCATCAACAATAAAAAACTTTGAATTTTTGTTTTGAAAATACTTAGTGCAATTTTGTTTTTAAAAAATTGCATAAATTTGAAAAATGCTCTAGGTTTAAAATATAAGTACTTTGAAAAGATGATTTGTAAGGAGTGCAAGTACTTTTAAAAGATTATTTAATCCCTTTTTGAAAAATTATAAGTATAATTTTTGAGAAATTAAGTACTTAACAATACATTTGAAAATATTTTTTTTTCAAAATTAAGAATATTGGTTTTGAAAGACATAAGTACTTTTTTTTGAAAATATTTTACTTGATTGAGTTTCTTTTCCAGTCTGACACCATCCTAGGAAACCTTGTTGACCACAAGGGCATTTCCTAAGTGTCCTGGAAAGTTTTCAAACAAGTAAATATTATGATAATATTTCACAAAGTATGTGCTGAAAAACTGTGTGAATTTTGAAGATCTCATATTTTACTTAACTTGGTCTATTTTCCAGTCTGACACTATCCTAGGAAACCTTGTTGACCACAAGGACATTTCCTAAGTATCCTGGGAATTTTCCAACCTAAGTAACTATTATTTCAAAATCATTTCATAAGTCACACAAATTTTAACAAGTGGTATTTTGAAAAACATAGATTTTTTGTATTTTAAAAGCATGTAATTGAATAATTCTTTTAATTTGACCTCCCCCTAAACTTGACTCAGTCCTGGGAAGCTTGTTGACCACAAGTACTCTTCCTTTGAGTCTTAAGGTTTGATTCAAATCAAAGGAATTTTCTAATAATAAAAAATAGTTTAAGACTTGAAAAAATTTGACTCAGACTCCCCCTAAGTCTGACACATTCTAGGAGTCCTTTTTAGATTATAAAGTGGACCTTCCTCTGTGTCTTTAGGGTTTATCAGAATCAAAAGAACAGGTAAACATTTGATTTTTGCAATAGGTAAAATCTTTTTCGAAAAGCCACAAGTGATAACGATTAAAGCATGATTTTCGAAAAGATATTTTCAAATAATAGTAATGTTTTTAAAGTGCAGTTTGAAAAATATGAAAAGCACTCCCCCTGCATCAATGCCGTTTGACTCTATCTAAGTGCTCTAAGGAACTTTAGTGTTGTCCTAAGAGGCTTGTGTCTAATTGCGTGAGTCAATCAATTTTTGAAAACAATATACCTTTTTTGAAAAATGTGTAATATATATAATCAATCAGACAAGCATGAATTCCATAAAAACATTATTATGTTAAAGCTCTATTTTGAAAAATATATTTTTAGGAAAATATTCTTACAATTTTGAAAAACAATTTTGAAAAATATTTTTCAATTCATTAGTCCTTAACATCTCACCCATTTTAGATGTATCAATACAACAAGCATGATTGCCTTATAGGTGTATTGTGAGATGCTTGAATCATTTTCCATTATTAAATCTAAGATTTAATTGAAATTTGTGTTAGATTCGAATTTGACAAAAGATAATTTGAATTTGAATTTCAGAAATTGGCTTCCAGGTCTTGGCGAGGCACTAGGCCTTCTTTGGCCGTAGCCTTATGGGATCATCCACCCTTTCCTTGACAAAGCCTTTTAATGAAATTTCATTTTCAAATTAAATTAGGCCATTTTCTGGTCTAACTAGCTTGGGTCTTGGATCGGTAGCTTCGGCTGGTTTCACCAGTCTAAAGAGACCAAGTAGACTTGATCTTATTAGAGTTGGTTTCCCCAACGTACTATCATCTCACCTCCTCCCAATACTATGTTGCCAAATTTCAATTATCTTTCTCTTATGACCTTTCTAAATTATGCATAAAATTTAAATATGAATGACATGTCATATATTTTAAGGAAAATAGCAAATGCATGGCATGGCAATTATGCATGAGTCAAACAAGTCAAGGCATTTTATTTTTGTTTCTAAAAATGTATCAAATTCTCGATTTGATACATATCGTGTGAACCTGCGAATATGTCAACCCACTTTGACATATTTGATTTTATTGAATTAATTGTTGCGGTTTGGGTAAAGTTTTAGTTTGGTTCACGTTTAAGTGATTTAAGATCTTGATTGGATTTAGTTGAATTAAAATTGAGTTGATTTGAATTAACTGATTTAAAGTGAATTTAATTGAATTAATTTGAATTAAAGTGAATTGAATTAATTTGAATTAAGGCGAATTAATTGAATTAATTTGAATTAAGATGAATTAATTGAATTAATTTGAATTAAGGTGAATTAATTGAATTAATTTGAATTAAGGTGAATTAATTTGAATTAAGGTGAATTAATTGAATTACTTTGAATTTAATTGAATTTAATTGAATTATATGAATTAATTCGAATTTAATTGAGCTTAATTGAATTATTTAAGATTTAATTAATTAACTTGAATTTTTAGGAATTAATTAATTTGAATTTGAATTATTAAGAATTAATTAATTTGAATTCGAATTATTAAGAATTAATTAATTTGAATAAGAATTAATTAATTCGAATTAGAATTATTAAGATTTGATTTGAATTTAATTAATATTTAATTAAGATTTAATTAATTTGAATTTAAATAATTAAGATTTAATTAATTCGAATTTAATTTGAATTTAAATAATTAAGATTTAATTAATTCGAATTTAATTTGAATTAATTTGATTTAATTTGAATTTAATTAGGATTTAATTTGAATTAAATTGGATTTAATTTGAATTAATTTGAATTTGGATTTAATTTGAATTAATTTAGATTTAATTTGAATTTAGATTTAATTTGAATTAATTTGGATTAATTTGGATTTAGATTTAATTTGAATTAATTTGGATTAATTTGGATTTAATTTGAATTAATTTGGATTAATTTGGATTTAATTTGAATTAATTTGAGATTTAATTTGAATTAATTTGAGATTTAATTTGAATTATAATGATTAATTAATAATTGTGGGTTTAAGTTCATCATTTTCATTATTTCAAAAATTTCTTCTTCTTTTTTGTCTTTCTTTTCAAGTTTCTCTAATAATTTTGATTTATTTGAATTTTTGTAATTTTTATTGATTATGGCCTTTATCTTAGAAAATTCTATTTCCTCCTCAAGATTAAGTTTTTCAATATCCTCACAGTAGGTGGAGTAAATTGGACCACTAGTTAAAGTTTTATAATAATATTCAATATTATCTATGATTAAGTTATTATCTAGGAGAATTTTATATTCAAAATTATCCTTAGAATTATCCTCAAATATATTTTCAATATTTTTAATATTTATCTCTAGATTATCTTTAAGAATTTTAGAATTAATTTCTGAGTTAATCTTGAGATTTTCAGAATTAATTTCGGATTTATCCTTAGGATATTCGAATTTGAATTCGGATTTATCCTTAGGATTTTCAAATTTGAATTCGAGATTGATTTCGGATTTAGATCCAGAATTAGTTGCATCATTATCTGTAGAATTATCAGAGTTTATTTTAGATTTAATATCAGAATTAATTTTAGCAATTATTGAATTGATATTAATGATTAAATAATTTATTTCTGACATTTTAGCCATATTCACATTATGTAACTTATTATTTAAAATATCTAATTGACTATGCAATAATTCTAACTTCTCAGGAAAATTATCTAAATTATTAAACGACATTGCAGGAATTTGTAAAGTTTTTGGAACATACATTTTTCGTACCTTTGCCGGACATTTATTTTTGTAGTGTCCGAATTTTTCACACTTGAAGCATTGCACGTGATCCTTGTTTTTCCGGACTCCTGGCGCTGGTATCTCCTTTGCCGCCGGTGACGAACGATTCTTACGAGTAGGGCACTGATTTTTGTAGTGCCCTCTCTCCCTGCACGTGAAACAAATAATATGGAATTTAAAATTTGACATTAAAATAAATATACCTGATTCACCCCTGAGCTCCCCCTCAACTCCTGGCGTCGTTGCTCCGTCGGCGGTTAGTCCGGTGAAGAGCGGCTCGGCTCTGATACCAATTGTAGGACCGGTGCCGTCGATAGAGGGGGGGGTGAATATCGATCGTGAAAACTTTCGTAAATCTTTCGTAAGACTTCTGGACTCAGAGCGTTAGTGCAGCGGAAACATAAAAGTAAAACAAAAGAAAACAAAACAGGGGACACGGCAGGTTTATTTACTTGGTTCCCAACCCCCCAGGGTCAGTACGTCCAAGGCCTATGTACTCGGCGTTGAGTCCACTAATAATCTCCTTTCCGGAATTTCCGGAGGCGGAGAAACCCGACTTACAGTGCAATATTACAAGCAATAATATAGAGAATGAATACTGTAAATTAATTGCAAACCAAACATAAAATATGAAGCTCGGCCGATCTGGACCTCCGAAGTGCCGCGCACTTCCTCCTGGAGCCTCCCGGTCGCAGAACCTCGTCTTTAGCACGTTGTCGTCAGTCGGAATGATCAGATTCGCAGTTAGGAAGTGTGTTCGAAGAAGAGGGGTCGAAGCCCCTTTTATAGCCCTCCTAGGGGCGCCCTGGTCGACGGGGGCGCCCCGGAAGACTCGGTCAACACTTATCCTTGCGCCTACCTCGCCGCGGGAGATAAGACTGTTGACCAGGGCGCCCCGAACATCCCGGGCGCCCTTCTGAGCGCTTATCTTCATTTAGAACGTGAAACAGCACAAACAGGGTTGACCCGGGCGCCCCAGATGTTCCGGGCGCCCCGGTTGACTCCTTTTGACTGCATCACGAAGCTGCTCTCTTAGCTCCCTGTTTAGCACTGACTGGGGGGCGCCCCCCTTGCTGGGGGCGCCCCCAACACAGGGGCAGCACCCTGAATTAACACTGCAAGGCTTGCTTTGTCTCTGGTTCTTGTTACCTGCAAGATACACAAACACAAAGCATACATGCATGAAAAATGAAGCCTAAGGACATGGTTCTGACTTCGGATTTGCACAAAACCCTAGGTCGAACCGGCACGAGTTCCCACCCCCGGGAACACGCCCTTCACCTACTCCTTTCAGGAGACGGTTGCCACCCAGTCCTTCAGGTGGACTTTTACTTAGCTTCCGATATTCCCGGACCTCGAGACGCCCAAACCCTGACCCGTCTCTACTCCTGTCCTTAGTCATCGCTCAGCTAAGTTGCTCAGTCCCTTGGACCAAGACTTTATTCCCCAGCAGCCCTTCGCCAGGTGCCTAGCAGCCCTTCGCTAGGTCTTCTATGCCTAGTAGTCCTTCACTAGGTGCCTAGCAGCCCTTCGCTAGGTCTTAGGGTTACGATACCTAGCAGCCCTTCACTAGGTGCCTAGCAGCCCTTCGCTAGGTCTTTTGGTTATGATACCTAGCATCCCTTCGCTAGGTGCCTAGCAGCCCGTTGCTAGGACTTGTTCCCCTGACATCCCTTCGTCAGGTGCCTAGCAGCCCTTTGCTAGGTCTTTTCTTTCTGGCAGCCCTTCGCCAGAGCCTAGCGGCCCTTCGCTAGGTCTTAGTGTTTCCATGCCTAGCTTAACTAGGACTTTTCTCAGGCTTAGGTTACTTCTCCTTAGCTCCCCTTTGTCTGTTCAACATATTACTGACTTAAGTACATTGTCAAACATTAAAACACATAAAGGAGAACATCATTGATGCAACTTGCACTAACACTTGCTTCACTTACCAGACTTTCATCAACCTAGCTACCCAAGCTAGGACCTGGCTTCACACATCAGACTTTCATCCAACCTAGCTACCCAAGCTAGGACCTAGCTTCACTTACCAGGCTTTCATCACCTAGCTTCCCAAGCTAGGACCTGGCTTCACTCACCAGGATTTCATGCCCAGTCCTCGACCAGGACTTAACCCAAATTCGCTCAACCAATCTTAAATCGTTGTCAATACCAAAACAACAATCGGGCCAGACTGCATCAACATACGTTTCTTTTTACATGGTTCGGAGCCTTCGACGACTCCTAATCCAAGGATCACAGTCCACAACTGCTCTCAATGGGCAATCCACTATTCCTTTCTACAAAAATCATTCGGAGAAAGCAATGTTCTACAAGATGTAGAGGAGGTTATCAACACCCTACTAACTCCTCTTGAGATGCAAATACAAGTACAAACAATAATTAAATATACCGGCAATAATCATAGACGATAAGTGTGTAGTCGGTGAGCTTTTTGGTGTCCAAGCAGTAGATCGGAAGTAGTTCGTCGAAGCAGAAAGTGCGAATGAGGCGAGTAGAAGTGATGGTGAGAAGACTAGTCTCAAGCTCCTTGTATAGGCCTCTATTCTTCGATTGAAAAATCGTTTAGTTGACTGATAGGATTAGTCGACTGACCCTCTATTCAGTCGATGGAAGTCTACACCCTTCCTCTTTTGCTCTGCTCGGTTGTCGTAACATTTAATGTGATCCGTCGACCTAACCCCTAATGGGTCGACGGATAATGATATTCCATATGCGTGCCCGCGCCATGCCATATATGGATCTGTCGACTGATTCCTTGTTCCGTCGATGGATAACTCTAGAATCATACTGAATCAGGCTTCACGGCTGTCTCCTCAAGCTTGATCAGTTGACTGATCCAATGATCAATCAGCTGATCCAACAGTCAACTGAGTTTGACTTCCTCCACAAAAGTGTTAACACAGCAATAATGTATAAAATAATTAACCTTGCAAAACAGAGGTTAGCATAGATAAATAAAGGAATGCATGAGTAATCGATAGTCGTAAGTATCCTGATCTCAACTTAGAAACCTCTGTAGGTCTCTCTAGTTGGATCAGCACCTAAGGCTGTCCCGAAGGGATATGACCTCACAGCTCTCTCCTCCAGAAGGTTACCTCACTCACCTGCCAGACATCGGGTCTCCCAGACTTGTATGGACTTCAACTTGGCATCGAATCGACTCGCCAGGGTTTTCACTTGCTCGATATCAGTCCCTCTGACCTACTAAGACTTCCTGTCAGATGTCCACCCAACTAGACTTTTTGTCTGGTTTTCACTATCTGCTAAGACTTCCTACCCAGTATCGGATCCTCCAGACCTACTAGAGGTTCACTGAGGTAATCTTCCTACACACTAGATCAACACATCAGATAACAACAAGACTTGACTGTGAATCATCACTAACATCAAAATATAGGTTCAACTGTGGTGCACCCTGCACCAATAGGGGTTTGACAGAAGAAATTGAATAAAACACATCTAAAAAATTTCTAAGAGGTTTTAAAAAGAAATATTTATTCTTAAAAAAATTATTTTCGAAAGTAAATTTTCAATAAAAAATAGTTTTTTCAAAAATAATTTTTGAATTTTCCAAGTACGTGTAATTCAATGAATATTCATTGAAAAATTTAAGTTACTAAAATTTATCTCTGAAAAATTTTAAATATTTTAAATATACTTTTTGAAAAAAAAATCATAGAAAAATAATTTTTAGTCAAAAGATTTCGAAAATTTTTGTCAATGTGTTAAATAATTAATCTGACTATCAAAAAAAAAATTCATACAAAATAAATTTTCTATGTTTAAGAAAACTAAGTTTTATCATAGAATTGGGAGTTTTTGAAAAATATTTTTTAAGAGCGTTCGAAAAAATCCCAAAATTTTTCTATAAATAGATATGAATTGTGTCTATAATAAAAACAAATTCAAAACCAAATTAAATCCAGAAATAAATCATTGAGTGGATTTTTCTTTACTCAGAGATTTTTAAAGCAATTTATTAAATTACTAAGCATACAAAAAAACATTTAATAATTTAAAATAGATTTTGGGATCCAATATAGATCTCTACCTACTAGATTAATTAACAATTTAGGTGGAATATAATTTTTGGATACTTTTACAATTTAGTTCTTATGATTTCTCAAATATTAATTAAACTTTCCATAATATTTTACATTTCTTTTTAGAGCAGAAACATTTGAGCATGCATGATTTTTTAACAATTCTATTTGTCTTTTATATTATAATTTTCATGCTTCAGTTTATTATATAATTCTAAAGTGCATATAGTGGATAAATCTTTTTATAATTTTACATATTTACATCTTAATTTGCATAAAGACCTAAGTATATATTTTATACCTGAATGAAACTTGTTTGAACGAAGTCTGTATACGTTACTTACCATTTCGTCTTGTCTAAAACTAAATACTTCCCCTTTATCGCTACTTTCTTCTAAAGTATCTCCCTTTGTCGATGCTCATCTCAGAGGTTGTTTTGTCTCCAATTCTTGGTGATTTGCCAATAGTGCAAGTCTGACATACTCCTTGAGTTTGGACTTTGATGATGATGTGTCGTCTCACGTGACTTTCAGGTTCTTGTACTTGTCCTTCTTTAGCCCTTTCTTCTTTAGTTTTGGACAATTTTCTTTTATATATATCCTTCTTTAGCACAATTATAGCATCTGCCATTCCTTTTTCCCTGAGAATACTTTTGTCCCTGTATCTTATTAAGTTTATTGGATTTAAAATATTTAATTAACTTTCTTACCATGTAGGTTGTGTCCTCTTTGTTGAGGCAATCCATGGTCCATGGGACCATATATTTTGATGTTTGGGCAAAAGATTTAAGTTAGGTTCACCCTTGTATTTGATATGTGTATTTGAGTGTGCAGGTATGCAGGATACATATAGACTTAGCTTGACAACTTTGGGTCCAGTAAAGGATGGAGAGGCATCCGAGGGACCGTAGATAAGGTAGCAATGATGAGCCGAGGGAAGTGTGTTGGGACCGGGTGCATGTTGACATGGATGCGGGTTCGTAATTTTATAAAATAATTACGTGTAAAAGTAGATGCATGTTGACATGTTGGCATCCTTCCAGCTGTGTGTTCGGCTTCAATTCAGTGTCAATTCCAACTTCATCAAACTTTTCTCTCTTTTTTTTTAGATCTACCCAGCTGCAGTTAGAATCATAAATCTTCAACTAATTTCAACTTGGCACCGAATTCTGCATTGATTTCAGATCAAAACAGCTGCAATTCTTCCTTAGCAAAGTGGTCGAGTCAAGCTCCATAGCATTTTTTTCTTTTTGCACTGAATTTTGCTATTGTGTGCCATTTTTTTTTTCTTTGCAGATTTTTTTTCTTCTCTAGTTGGATTCACTTTGGTACAAACGGTTTGGGTCTTCACATTATGGTAAAAATTTATAAATGCTTCAATTGGTTTCCTCTTTGACTTTTCTCAATTTCTTGCAACTCCACTTGGCACATGGATTTCTTTTCATTTTTTTTTTCTTTTAAGTCCACAGAAATCTTCCTTCAACAGGATTCAATGAGGGTTGCAATGAGAGAAACACATCTCCTCCAATTCACAACTGAATTTCCACTTGTTCTTGGTACCAAGCTCCACTCAATTGGGAAAAAAAAAAATTTCCGACATGAAGTGCATCCTTGATAAAAATTGCTTCCAAATCACTAATCACTCCCCCACACTTAAATCTTTGTCCGTCTCGAGCAAAGTAGCATCAAGAAAACATCCCAAGCAAACAAATCCATAGAAAAATTGGGGTTAAGATTAGGAATAAGGAAAGACAAATAGAATAGACATGATTTTTGCCAAAATTGATATGGAAAGGTAAACAAGGTGATTAGTCTCTATAGATGTGATCCAATCATTGAAATATGATTTTGAAAGATCCTAAGCAAGTTCTAGAGTACAATAACATGTATGTGTATCACAAATATAAGGCTAATTCTCACTAGGCAAAAACAATTCATCTCAAGTCCTCAATTAAGAATCTAAAGCAAAGTAGTACTCAAGCATCCAAGAATTCATCCATTAGCTCAAACCCTAAGTTTTAACAACCAAATTTAATTTATTTTCCAAGAGATTCTAAAATGACATGAAGATAACCTAGAGGGATACATTTATTCCAAGTCATGCAAGAAAAAGTATCCAAAAGAAATAATAAGGTATTTACAATGACTCCTATTCATTCTACTCTACTCATGCATTTATTAGCAAGGACTCGATTTAAAGAAAAATTCTAGAAGGTATAAAAATGAAATATGCAATAAAAGAAAATATAAGAAAGAACAATCTCCCCTTTATTTTTGGTGGGCGGAGTCTATCAAGCAGTAGCCTCCATCGTGGTAGTGGAGGAAAATGGGTGGCTGAGAGAATTAGAACTCCCCCACACTTGAACTTTACAAAAATTTTCTCCGGTGGCCGTAGGCGATTCAGGTACAAAACCCATGTAAGAAGTGGAGTGCTTTGAATTAAAGTAAAATCATCTCCTCCTTCTTGATGCCTTTTAGAAGTCCTTCCAGGAGGTTGTAGTCTGTTCAGATGGAGCACCCACTCCTGAAGTCTTCTGGACCCTGCAAAACAATGTAATACCTCTCTCAAGCGTTCAGGGTCAGAAAGAAATGATATAAATTCAATCTCTGCGTGAAATGTATCCAAAACTGCATCATATCCAATTAAATCAATTCTTGGTGCCTCAATAAATTTTTCACAATCATTTTCTACAAAAAAATGCATCCAGAAATTCATCACAAACAAAGAATTCAATTTTTGGCATTTCAATAAAAATTTCACAATTATTTTCTACCAAAGATGTATCAAGCAATATATTACAGCCAATGAAATCAATTCTTGGTACCTCAATAAATTTTTCACAATTATTTCCAGCATAAGATATATCAAGAGACTCATCACAATAATCAACATCAAGTCTAGGCACTTCTAAAAAATTTTCACAGTTAGCATTTTCATGATATGTATCCCTACATGCTTCACTTTCAACAAATTTAACACTAGGTACCTCTAGGGATTTTTCACAATCAAATTCTATAAGAGATGCATCCCTAAGTATATCACAAACAATAAAATCAGTTTGAGGTACCTCTATGCCATTTTCAGAAAAATTAGGAGGAGTATTTACCTGATCGTGCTGAAAAATACCTGGAGGTTCTACAAAAGTAGATGTATCTGTGGCCTCCTCCTGGTCAAGTTTATGCTCCACTTCAGGCTCTGGTTCTGGTGTACACTCAACTAAGACAGGTGATCCTTGGGTTCTTGCTTCCACCATGCAAGTCCCTACACTTTCTGGTACTTGTGGTGGTCCCTGGGGCTTAGTGCAATCCCCTACACCTATGGAATCATCTCCTATGCATGCTTCTCCTGTTGACACAACCTTTTCATTTCCCAAAGTTAGATCACCATCATACCCCTCAGAATTAAGAGCAGCTTGAGAAGATAATTGTTCTGCTCTTTGGGCTTTTATCTGATTGAATTGATCAACCAATTTTGCAAGCCGTCCTCCGATGTCTTGTTGTTGTTGTAACATTTGTTGACACATCTCCACCATCCTTTGTTGTTGAGCCTCACTCCAATCAGGATTCTCAAAGCCTCCTTGCTTAGTGTGGAACTCCTGTTGGTCTTGAAATGTAACAAAAGGCTGCTAAAGACCAAGAGTAGGTTGTGCATTCTGAAATGAAAACTGTGGGGGCTGATCAAATGGTTGAATAGGCTGATTAAACTGCTGAAAACTTGGCTCACAACTTGGTGGAGATGGATGAAAATTTTGATTCTGGAAACTCTGAAAAGGTTGTTGAAAATTCTGTATGCGTTGAAATTCTTGATTGTGTGGCTGAAAACTTTGATTCCAAGGCTGAAAATTTTGCAGGTTTTGAAGTTGGAAAGCTGAGAATGGTTGAAATCCTTGCTGCCCTTGCTGATGTGGCTGGAATTGAGGCTGCGGTTGCTGAAATAGGGGCTGAGTTATTTGCTGGAAATGCTGATTTGGAGGCTGATTTTGTAGATTTTGAGCTTGAATTTGCTGTGGCTGCTGAAAAGATGATTGAGGCTACTGACCTTACTGTTGGGAGGGGTTCTGTTGGTAGAAAGAATTCCCGTACCTCAAATTTGGATGATCCCTCCAATCGGGGTTATAAGTAGAGGAGTAAGGATTGTTTCTTGCTTGAAATTGTCCTCTTACTAATGCTGCCACTGTCTTGTCTTGATGGAGGGTAGGGTATGCATCTGAAGTGTGCTCTTGACTAGAGCAAATGTTACACACACTCATCACTTGATTAGCTTGTGGAGGAACCGAAATATTTGAACCTTGATTTGCATTATTGACCTTCAATTGCTTAATAAGTGACGTGATCTCTGCCAATGAATTCCTTATCTCTTTCTGATCAGTAGGAACTACCTGAACTTCACCAACCCCTCTAGTGGTCAATGCTTTGCTCCCAAATTGTTGTGAGTTTTCAGCCATATTTGAAATGAGTTCCCTAGCTTAAATTGGCGTTTTGTTCACTGGGGCTCCTCCAGCTGCAGCATCTATCATAATCCTGTCCATCTGCAGCAATCCCTCATAAAAGTACTGAATCAAAAGTTGTTCGCTGATCTGATGCTGGGGGCAACTTGAACAAAACTTGTTGAATCTCTCCCAGTAATCATAGAGCGTCTCACCCACCACTTGCTGAATTCCACAGATGCTTTTCCTAATTATTGCTGTTCTGGAGGCTGGGAAATATTTTTCCAAAAATGCTTTCTTCATGGAGATCCAGCTAGACACGTGCCCCGTGGGTAGATAGTAAAACCAGTCTTTTGCTGCTCCTGTCAGTGTGAAGGGAAAAGCTCTCAGCTTGATATCTTCTTCAGAAATGCCCTGAGGCTTCATAGTAGAGCATACAACATGGAATTCGTGCAGGTGTCTATTAGGATCCTCTCCAGATAATCCCTGAAACTTGGGCAGCAAATTGATGAGTCCAGATCTGAGCTCGAAATCTCCCGCCAGCTCTGGATAAGCAATGCTGGAGTACTGAAATGAAGCATCTGGTGCTGCGAGCTCCTTCATAGTTCTCTGGTGGTCTGCCATGATACTGCCTGAGTGAGTGAAAATAGTCTGAATAGAAGGGATATCTGTAGTCTCAGAAAGAATGCCCTGGCTCCTCCTGGCTCTGAAAGTCCTCTCAATCTCAGGGTCGAATTCTTCTAGATCACCACTTGTAGACCTGGTCATAAAACAAAACAAATCGCAGTAAAAGTAGATAAAGAGATAAAGCAAATAAAATCAGATCACAGATATAGCAATAAGCACAAAAATAAATCAAGAAGGATATGAAATAGGTGCACAAGCAAAAAATCAAACAAATCAACTAGTAGATTCCCCGGCAACGGCGCCAAAAATTTGACGGACCCAAAATAGACTGTCACGAATGTGGGTCCTCCAAATTTAAACGTATATGAATAAAATGCTGGAAACCCTTTTTGCAATCAAAATATGAAAACGTAGTAAAGGGGCCACAGGTCGTATTTTTCCTAGGGACTAGTTGAGAGTTTGTTCGATTCGAGCTCGTGTTTAGGTGTCGTTTCTGAATTGGGGTTTCGAATGTGATTTGGGTTTTAGGTTCGCAATCTGAAATGAAATCGCATGGAATTAAAGGAACTTAGCTAATAAGCTAAACAAGTCATGGCAATCAATAACTCAACCAATGAACAATTTATCCAACTAATGCAACCTTGTCCAATTTGGAAATAAAAACTGTTATCAAATCAATCCAGATTCTGATTAATACTGATTTAGAGAGCTGCTTCAGGAATTACACATCCAAACAAATCAAATGCAAATCATTCTATAACCAAACAGCTACAAACTTAATGCCGAGCCTTTACTTGATACAAAAGTGCAGCAAAGGAAAAACTTGATACCAAGATGGATACAAACTTGCAAGTAGTAAAACTGATTTTCCAAGAGCTGATAGTAAATGCAAAGAATTTCTTCAGGATGAACCACTCATAACTAACCAAATGCAAGGCAATCCATAAACAAACTGATACAAAATAAGTGCCAAAGAAAAACTTGATACCAAGAGCAGTGATGCAAGCTTAAAACTGCTGAAAAGTAGATTCACAGTTCAGAAATTCTATGACTACAAAAGAGACTGATTTCAAGCTCAAGAATACACTATAAATTGCACTCAACTTGATACAAATCCATGCCGACACTGCACTTGACACAGCATGTAGAATTCCAACAACTCAGCTCAACAAATCTGCAGAATTGCAGAAACAAAACTGCAGAATTCTCATAAACATATACGAGCAAGTGCAGCTCTGAACTGATTGCAAATCAACCCAAACAATTGAAAGTAAAATGCACAATCGAGTGACAAACAAGATGTAAAAGATCTAAGTTCACTTAATCCAAACTACAAAAACTGAACTGAAATGTTTTCACAGAATTAAAGCTGAAATTGATACGCAGCTGATACGCAAACAGGGAGCAAGAGATACACTGAAATAAGAAACAATTATCCACTAAACACATTCCCTAGCTATTAAACTTGCAGAAACCAAACCTAATTTAAGCAAAACAATTAGAAAATGAAACTAAGCAATCCGATACGAATGCAGTAATGGAACGAAATGCAGAAATGAGATTACAGCTAATAACCGAAATTAACTAAGCCTCAATCTCTCATCTCAGCTCAAGAAATCCTTGCTGTCACTCAAGGATGAGCCTCGAATTGAGAAGGAAATGATCCATACAAGAAAACGAATCATCTGATACAAGGTTCAGAAATGAAATGGCAAAAACGAAATCTACTGCTAATAACTGAAAATTCGCCAATTAAGCTCAGCCTCAATCCGAATCCTTGCTGTCACTCAAAGATGAGCCTCGAATTGGGGTGGTCACGCCTTCAAACGAAGAAATTGAAGAAACGAAGAAGAAACAAAAAAAACCAGCTGCGGCGAGGACGCGATAAGGGAAGAGCTGCGGGTGAAGTTGATTAAATACATAAGCATGAATGGCCCAGATTGATCGGAGGAAATCCAACGGCTGATCTTCATCTGATCTGAACCAAACATTGATGATGTTGATCAAGGGTCAGGATCTGCCATGTGGTAGCTCGGATCCTCCAGATTCGCAACGGATGGTCCAGATCAACCTAATCTATGAATGGACGATCTAGAGCCCTCCGAGCTTGATCCAATGGTTGGATGATCTCTGATTGGGATGAAACCTTCAGATCTTGATCAGAGTGCTTGATCAACCCTAACCCTAGCTCGGATAGCTTCAGATGGTCCCGGATGGCTCAGATCTAGCCGCTTTTGAATCGGACGGCCCGGATTAATTCGAAGCTTGATAACTCGATCCGGGTCCACTTCCGACTCAAGTTTGACCCAGTATGCCCTAGGTCCATGAACCTTTCATGCCTACAAAAATAGATCAAAAATTTAGTGGCCAAATAATCCAAATATGTGTAAATTTGCAATTAAGTCCAAAATAAGAGAAAGTTCTAAAACCTAGGGTAATTTCACAATTAAGCAAGAAAAACATGGGTCAAACATGGATTTTAGCAATTAAAATAATCAACAAAATGGTACTTATCACATGCCTGATGGGAAGGTAGCCTTTCTTGGATTCCGACATGCGAAACATTTTTAGCACTCGGTCTATATATGTAGACTGCGAAAGACTAAGCAATCGTTTTGATCTATCTCTATGGATTCTAATCCCAAGGATATAGGTTGCTTCTCCCAGGTCTTTCATGGAGAAAGTTTTGGACAACCAAATTTTAACCGACTGTAAGACTGATATATCGTTTCCTATAAGCAATATGTCATCGACATATAATACTAGGAATACGACTGCACTCCCACTAACCTTCTTGTACACACAAGGTTCGTCAGGATTTTGTGAGAAATCAAACTCTTTGATTGTCTCATCAAAACGGATGTTCCAGCTCCTGGATGCTTGCTTCAGTTCATATATGGATCATCGAAGCTTGCATATTTTGGTTTTATCAACCGATGTGAAACCTTCAGGTTGTATCATGTATGCATCCTCAAGCAGGTTTCCATTAAGGAAAGTTGTTTTCACATCCATTTGACATATCTCATAATCATAATCAGCTGCTATGACGAGGAGCATCCGAATGGATTTAAGCATAGCTACTGGCGAATAGGTTTCGTCATAATCAATTCCTTGTTTCTGACGATATCTTTTTGCCACTAGTCTAGCCTTAAAGGTAACAATATTACCTTCCATGTCGATTTTCTTCTTGAAAACCCACTTGCACCCTATAAGCTTAATCCCTTCAGGTGGGTTAACCAAGTCCCATACTTGATTTTCGTACATGGAATCCATTTCCGACTTCATGGCTTCAAGCCATTTGTCCCTTTCTGAACTTTTCAGAATATTATCATAACTGATAGGTTCATCATCGCTAACGAGTAACACGTCGTTCGATTCACTTATGAGAAATCCGTATCTCTCTGGAATATTACGTGTCCTGTCAGATCTACGAAGTAGTGGTGTTGTTTTAGGTTCAACTGATAGCTCATCATTATGAGTTATTGGTTGTGGGTCTAGACTAGGTGTCTCTGTAATGTCTATTGGAGTTTCTTGAACTTCTTCAAGTTCAATATTACTCCCACTGTTTTCTTGTAAAAGAAATTCTTTTTCCAGAAATACAGCATGCCTTGAAACAAACACTTTTTGTTCTAAGGGATGATAGAATTGGTAACCCTTTGTTTCCTTAGGGTATCCAGTAAATAGACATTTATCAGACTTAGCATCCAATTTGTCTGATACAGTCCGCTTCACATAAGCAGGACAACCCCATATCTTAAGGTGAGTTAAGTGAGGTTTCTTACTATTCCACGTCTCATATGGAGTAGTAGAGACTACCTTGGTCGGGACTCTGTTTAGCAAGTAAACAGCTGTCTTGAGCGCATAGCCCCAAAAGGATTTTGGAAGAGTTGCATGATTCATCATGGATCTAACCATGTCCATCAAGGTTCGGTTACGCCTCTCATATACACCATTATGCTGTGGTGTATATGGCGGAGTCCATTGAGACAATATCCCATTGTCCCAAAGATAATCTTGAAACTCTTGACTTAAGTATTCACCACCCCGATTGGATCGAAGTATCTTAATACTTTTGCCAAGCTGTTTCTCTACTTCATTTCTGAACTCTTTGAATTTCTTAAAAGCTTCAAATTTGTGTTTCATTAAGAACACATACCCGAATCGTGAGTGATCATCGATAAAGGTAATGAAGTAGCTATAGCCTCCTTGTGCAAGAGTTGACATTGGTCCACATACATCAGTATGTATTAGACCAAGCAATTCTCCCACTGGATTACCTTTTCCGGAAAAAGGTAATTTGGCCATCTTGCCTTTTAAGCATGATTCGCATGTATCAAATGAACCGGGTTCAAATGATTCCAGAATTCCACATCGGTGTAATTTGGTCATGCATTTCTTACTTATATGGCCAAGACGTCAATGCCACGTATAAGAGTCTATTTGATTATCTATTCGAGCACGTTTGTTGCTAACTTCGATATTGAAAATCTCACCGGATAAATCTAACGTGTAGATACCATTGCACAAAGTTCCGGTCCCATAAAGAACACTATTTAAAGTTATGTAACAACAATTGTTATTAAAAGTTAAATGATAACCTTTTTCATTCAAGCATGAAATAGATACAATGTTTTTTATTAACGAAGGAACAAAATAACAATTATCCAACTCTAAGACAAGTCCAGTAGGGAGCTTTAGCAAATATGTTCCGATGGCAACAGTAGCAATCTTTGTTCCATTTCCAACTCGCAAATTCGCTTCTCCCTTGACGAGTCTTCTTCT
Source organism: Boesenbergia rotunda (assembly GCA_024364735.1). Classification (NCBI taxonomy): domain Eukaryota; kingdom Viridiplantae; phylum Streptophyta; class Magnoliopsida; order Zingiberales; family Zingiberaceae; genus Boesenbergia; species Boesenbergia rotunda. Next base: position 375,688 of record JAGFNQ010001881.1, on the reverse strand, counting down.
ATTCCTTAGCCCCTGTATGTCATTACATATATGTGAGCTACACCCAGTATCAAGTACCCAGGTGGTTGAGGAAATAAAGTGACATTCAATAACGAAGATACCTGAAGAGGATGGGGCATCGGATGCCTTCTTCTTCAAGGACTCAAGATAAACCTTGTAGTTTCTTCGCCAGTGACCCTCCTTGCCACAGTGATGGCAAGTGCCTTTTGGGGTCTTTTCAATCTTTTTGGCCTTTTTCTTCTTTCCCTTATTCTGTTCTTTGGCCTTCCTCTTAGAACCTTTCTTCGAGGAACCAATTAACAGTACCGTCTTCTGATCCTGCTTCACAGAAGGCTCTATAGTCTTCAGCAGGTTAAGCAACTCAGGAATGGTAGTCTCCAGCTTGTTCATCCGATAGTTCATCATAAATTGTGAATAACTTTTGGGCAAACAATACAGAATTAAGTCAATACTTAGTTCATGATCCATTGCAAAATCGAGTGTGCCCAGTCGCTCAATGTACCCCAACATCTTCAACACAAACTGTGAGACAGAAGTGCCGTCCTGCATCTTAGAGGTGAAGAGGAGTCTGGAGACCTCGAACCTTTCGGATCTCGCCTGCTCGTCAAATAACTCATGAAGATGGAAGATGATGGTATAAGCATCCATATGCTCATGCTGCTTTTGCAGCTCAGGTACCATAGCGGCTAGCATGATGCAACTCGCAAGTTCAGAATCGGTCACATGTTTCTGATAGGCCACTAACTGGTGTGGAGTTGCATCTTCTGGAGGACGGTTGGGAAGTTGATCTTCAAGGACATAAGCAAGCTTTTCTACCTTGAGGACTATCCTCAGGTTTCGAAGCTAGTCCATGAAGTTTGGCCCAGTTAGCTTATTGGTGTCCAAAATGGAACGCAAATTTAGAGAAGACATGATCAAGTGATTATCCTAGAAATACAAATTGAGCTTATGTGAGAAGAATGATAAAGAATGCATCAATATACATTAATTAAATCCTATTTATTTTTCGAATTGAATAACCCTTTTTATCAATTCGGGAGATCGTAGGAACATCTCCAAATAGGTTGATATCCAACCATAGATAAGAACAACCATGGCTGTGGCCATCAAGTTATTCTTAGCTATGGAGGTAGGTAATTATACCGATTACATATCACATATATGTAACTATCACTTTATGCTATCAACTAATTGAATGTTTGCATAAATCATTGGATTGTTAACTCATTAACAAGTATGCAACAATATACATAGCACCCAACTTCACCTCTCTTTACATCGACCTTGGCTGTGGCACAACAAATCGATGCTCCAAGCTTAAGGTTGACCCATTAATCAAGAAATAGTTTTAATATGGTTGGAGCTCATTCAACCATTTAGTCAGGCTTGGATGTGTCCAACAACCAAACTAAGGATTGACCTCTAACTCTAACTATATTAATCATAAACTAATTCCATGGTTTGAACATGTTGAGGTTCAAGCCGGGCATGGATGTGTCCATCAACCCAAACGAGAAACAAAACTCCGGTTCTAACCATATTAATGGAAGGTGTTGGCCTTAATATTTTGTAAGGGGTTTTGGGTCTCATCTTTTTCTTTCTAAGCACATTCATGACATATAATTATGTCATGTACTAACGATTTCCTTAATAAAGTATGTATGTGACTTAATTTATCAAGTCCCATTAATTGAATTAGGAACCGGATTTCCTAATTCTAATTTCATACTTTATTCAAGGAATTGTTTTGGGAAACAATTTCCTAAATTGTCATAATCAATTTCGGAAATAATATGTTTAAGACTTTGATTTCTCTAAATCAAATCTTATTAAATTAAGAGACAGATTCCCTTAATTCAACCACATATTATTTTCATAAAAATCTTATTTAAGAAAACTCTATAGAAAATAATTTTCCTAATTAATTTTGGAGACAACAATATATAAGAGCATCACCTCTTAAATCAAATAAGGAAATTATCGTTTGAGAATCACCTCAAAATTTCCAAGATTTGATTACATATTTTATTTATGGACTAATTAATTACAACAAATTATTTTCTTTGGATGGCTCCCCGAGGCTCAGATACCCAAAGAAAAGAAATTTGTTGTAAATCTAATTTGGCCCGCTCCCCGAGGCGTAGCCAAATTAAAAATGACAATTTTATTCAAAATGGGAAATTAAATTACAACAACTAATTTAATTTGGGTGGCTCCCTGAGGCACTCCCCAAAGTAAAGAATTTTGTTAATAATTTAAAAGCAATTCGAATTTAATTGTCAATTAATGATCCATAAATTTGTCTAGATTTTTTTGAAAGAAAGTGCCCAAAATTGCGAGATTTCCATAATAGGTTTACAGAATAATTGTAAGTTTCTGGTACAAAGAAAACTATATATTTCCAAAATTGAAAATTTTCAAATAGGAAATTTCCAAAATTGGAAAGTTTCCAAAAATGGGAAGTTTTCACAATTATCATAAAATTTCAGAAACTAGGAATATTTCAAAAGTTTGCGAAATTTCATGAGGATTTCCAAACTTTGAAATTCTTAAATCTAAAATTTATCATAATTGGAAAGTTTCCATAATTGGAAAATTTCCAAAATTGAGATCATGACAAAGTTTTCCGCAAAACAATTATATGATTATGTCGAACACTAACCTCGCTCTGATACCACTGTTGGGATCGGGTGCATGTTGACATGGATGCGGGTTCGTAATTTATAAAATAATTACGTGCAGCGGAAGATTTAACATAAATAATTTCTCAAATTATTTAACCACACATCTAGCATGCAACCTTATGTTGTGTAGACATGATCATATATTTAAAATTTTGCAGAAACGTAAACTAATTTACTTGTTACCTCGCGTAACTCGAAAAAAGGGACGAGATCCAACCGTAGCGTCCCTTGGAAGCTCCGCATCTATTCGCATCCATGCCGAGTTTTCTTCGGGATGACTTCGCAAAGCCACGAGTTTCGTGCCGACAAGAACTACTAGATTCTCCAAAGGCACGACAAGAATACCAAGAGAGAGATGGAACACTAACCACCAAACGAAGAACGAAATCAAATTCCGGGAAGAAGGAAGGAGTAGCGCCCGCTTCTTCTTCTTCTTCGGCAGCTTCTTGGTGGTGGTTTAAGTTCACGGCAAAAGGGGTTCTCTTTTAGGGTCAGCGGCACTAGAGGAGGGAGAGGGAGAGAAGGAGAGAGAGAGAGGGCTTATTTCTAGATCTCTTAGATTAATCTCCAAGCCTTGCCTTGGTTCCTTTATATAGTAGCCTCTCAATCGCCAAGTCTCCTTTTTATGGAATAAATTTTCATAAGAAATTTATCATATAAATTTTTCTATGAATTATTCTATCATGCCAAGTTTTTATTATAATTTAATTTATGATAAAAACAATCATGTCTCCCTTTTCTATGGAAAGAAATTTCTTTATATAAATTTCTTTATCATGGTAAATCAATCTATTATTGATTTTATAAAATAAAATAAACCAATCCATGGTTCATTTTAATTTCCATGAAAAATAAATCTCTTTTATAAAATTTCTTTATATAAATTTCTTTATCCATAATTTTATAAAACAAACCACGCTCGTTTATTTTATAATTTGAACCAAAAATTCGGTTTTCCCCTTTTATTGTGGCCGGCCAAACAAAGAGGGTGGGGACCCTCTTTGGCCGGCCAAATCCAAGCTAAAACTATACGAATTAAACTCATTTAATTCGTCCAATAAGTCTTCAAAAGACTTAGCCATTTTATACTTCCGATGCGTCTCTGATAATTCAGATTCGACTTATCTCTCTTGATCGGAAAATCCAATTTTTAACTCGTTTTTAAATCCCTCGGATTACTCGTAGTGCGTGTGACTAAATAGGCTTTCGATTTATGTGGCTGTCTATAATTAACCAATTATAGAACGATCATGAGTGGCACCTAGTAGTACATCATGATCCCCAATTAATCGAAATATCAACGGTTGACCTCAGAAATTATTCTGAAACCCTTCAGCAGCTCTAATGAATCGTGCCTCATTCCCTTCACCATCTTATACCCACTTGGTTCAGGACATGGTCTATGTGTGTCAGTCCCCACTAGGCTGACTACGTCACACCTAGCCCAAGTAATGTTCTCTCATCCTACGGATTCTAATTACTCTCATGTATTTAAGAGATTCATACTCTGAACATGTCGTGCTCTAGCCAGAGGCTTCGAGTAACAATCCGAAGATAGGCCTTGGGTATACATCTCCTCACAAGGAGTGGTGAATCCTTTGTAGGCTGTTCAAACATCTTCGGGCACTTCGGCTTATACCCAACCATCCTGGGTCCACACCTCCTTGGAGATGCTTGCTTAAGATGTCAAAGTATAAGTCTCATGACCAAGATGACTTGAACACCGCAAGTCAAAGGAACATCGCACTTAAGCTGCAGTAAGAACTTCATTGACATATCTATATGTAGATTACCATATGAAGTTTTACAGCTAGTCACTCCAATGAACTAGTTCCCTTAACTAGCATTCATGTTTATCTCCGGACATCCCAATGTCACCAGCCAGTGAGAATCAGCTGATTAGAGAATAACCCATGCTAGTCTCAACAGAATTGATAGTGTCCGTATTTATCAATTCATCGACTAGGGACAATTTCAATACTTCACAATTGCACATGTAGAGATAATCACTAGTTGTGAATTCATCACAAATTCTCTCATGCTGTGAATTGTATTGCGGACATTCAGTAAATGAGTTTAAGATCTCAATCAAATACACGAACATGTATACTCAAATAGTGAATATTCATTTATTAAAATAAATGATTACAATCATAAGGCGATTGCCTTAGGACACTTCTCT
>JAGFNQ010001881.1:252753-361048 GCA_024364735.1 Boesenbergia rotunda | reverse complement strand
CTTCTTCAAGGACTCAAGATAAACCTTGCAGTTTCTTCGCCAGTGACCCTCCTTGCCACAGTGATGGCAAGTGCCTTTTGGGGTCTTTTCAATCTTTTTGGCCTTTTTCTTCTTTCCCTTATTCTGTTCTTTGGCCTTCCTCTTAGAACCTTTCTTCGAGGAACCAATTAACAGTACCGTCTTCTGATCCTGCTTCACAGAAGGCTCTATAGTCTTCAGCAGGTTAAGCAACTCAGGAATGGTAGTCTCCAGCTTGTTCATCCGATAGTTCATCATAAATTGTGGAATAACTTTTGGGCAAACAATACAGAATTAAGTCAATACTTAGTTCATGATCCATTGCAAAATCGAGTGTGCCCAGTCGCTCAATGTACCCCAACATCTTCAACACAAACTGTGAGACAGAAGTGCCGTCCTGCATCTTAGAGGTGAAGAGGAGTCTGGAGACCTCGAACCTTTCGGATCTCGCCTGCTCGTCAAATAACTCATGAAGATGGAAGATGATGGGTATAAGCATCCATATGCTCATGCTGCTTTTGCAGCTCAGGTACCATAGCGGCTAGCATGATGCAACTCGCCAAGTTCAGAATCGGTCACATGTTTCTGATAGGCCACTAACTGGTGTGGAGTTGCATCTTCTGGAGGACGGTTGGGAAGTTGATCTTCAAGGACATAAGCAAGCTTTTCTACCTTGAGGACTATCCTCAGGTTTCGAAGCTAGTCCATGAAGTTTGGCCCAGTTAGCTTATTGGTGTCCAAAATGGAACGCAAATTTAGAGAAGACATGATCAAGTGATTATCCTAGAAATACAAATTGAGCTTATGTGAGAAGAATGATAAAGAATGCATCAATATACATTAATTAAATCCTATTTATTTTCGAATTGAATAACCCTTTTTATCAATTCGGGAGATCGTAGGAACATCTCCAAATAGGTTGATATCCAACCATAGATAAGAACAACCATGGCTGTGGCCATCAAGTTATTCTTAGCTATGGAGGTAGGTAATTATACCGATTACATATCACATATATGTAACTATCACTTTATGCTATCAACTAATTGAATGTTTGCATAAATCATTGGATTGTTAACTCATTAACAAGTATGCAACAATATACATAGCACCCAACTTCACCTCTCTTTACATCGACCTTGGCTGTGGCACAACAAATCGATGCTCCAAGCTTAAGGTTGACCCATTAATCAAGAAATAGTTTTAATATGGTTGGAGCTCATTCAACCATTTAGTCAGGCTTGGATGTGTCCAACAACCAAACTAAGGATTGACCTCTAACTCTAACTATATTAATCATAAACTAATTCCATGGTTTGAACATGTTGAGGTTCAAGCCGGGCATGGATGTGTCCATCAACCCAAACGAGAAACAAAACTCCGGTTCTAACCATATTAATGGAAGGTGTTGGCCTTAATATTTTGTAAGGGTTTTGGGTCTCATCTTTTTCTTTCTAAGCACATTCATGACATATAATTATGTCATGTACTAACGATTTCCTTAATAAAGTATGTATGTGACTTAATTTATCAAGTCCCATTAATTGAATTAGGAACCGGATTTCCTAATTCTAATTTCATACTTTATTCAAGGAATTGTTTTGGGAAACAATTTCCTAAATTGTCATAATCAATTTCGGAAATAATATGTTTAAGACTTTGATTTCTCTAAATCAAATCTTATTAAATTAAGAGACAGATTCCCTTAATTCAACCACATATTATTTTCATAAAAATCTTATTTAAGAAAACTCTATAGAAAATAATTTTCCTAATTAATTTTGGAGACAACAATATATAAGAGCATCACCTCTTAAATCAAATAAGGAAATTATCGTTTGAGAATCACCTCAAAATTTCCAAGATTTGATTACATATTTTATTTATGGACTAATTAATTACAACAAATTATTTTCTTTGGATGGCTCCCCGAGGCTCAGATACCCAAAGAAAAGAAATTTGTTGTAAATCTAATTTGGCCCGCTCCCCGAGGCGTAGCCAAATTAAAAATGACAATTTTATTCAAAATGGGAAATTAAATTACAACAACTAATTTTAATTTGGGTGGCTCCCTGAGGCACTCCCCAAAGTAAAGAATTTTGTTAATAATTTAAAAGCAATTCGAATTTAATTGTCAATTAATGATCCATAAATTTGTCTAGATTTTTTTGAAAGAAAGTGCCCAAAATTGCGAGATTTCCATAATAGGTTTACAGAATAATTGTAAGTTTCTGGTACAAAGAAAACTTATATATTTCCAAAATTGAAAAATTTTCAAAATAGGAAATTTCCAAAATTGGAAAGTTTCCAAAAATGGGAAGTTTTCACAATTATCATAAAATTTCAGAAACTAGGATATTTCAAAAGTTTGCGAAATTTCATGAGGATTTCCAAACTTTGAAATTCTTAAATCTAAAATTTATCATAATTGGAAAGTTTCCATAATTGGAAAATTTTCCAAAATTGAGATCATGACAAAGTTTTCCGCAAAACAATTATATGATTATGTCGAACACTAACCTCGCTCTGATACCACTGTTGGGATCGGGTGCATGTTGACATGGATGCGGGTTCGTAATTTTATAAAATAATTACGTGCAGCGGAAGATTTAACATAAATAATTTCTCAAATTATTTTAACCACACATCTAGCATGCAACCTTATGTTGTGTAGACATGATCATATATTTAAAATTTTGCAGAAACGTAAACTAATTTACTTGTTACCTCGCGTAACTCGAAAAAAGGGACGAGATCCAACCGTAGCGTCCCTTGGAAGCTCCGCATCTATTCGCATCCATGCCGAGTTTTCTTCGGGATGACTTCGCAAAGCCACGAGTTTCGTGCCGACAAGAACTACTAGATTCTCCAAAGGCACGACAAGAATACCAAGAGAGAGATGGAAACACTAACCACCAAACGAAGAACGAAATCAAAATTCCGGGAAGAAGGAAGGAGTAGCGCCCGCTTCTTCTTCTTCTTCGGCAGCTTCTTGGTGGTGGTTTAAGTTCACGGCAAAAGGGGTTCTCTTTTTAGGGTCAGCGGCACTAGAGGAGGGAGAGGGAGAGAAGGAGAGAGAGAGAGGGCTTATTTCTAGATCTCTTAGATTAATCTCCAAGCCTTGCCTTGGTTCCTTTATATAGTAGCCTCTCAATCGCCAAGTCTCCTTTTTATGGAATAAATTTTCATAAGAAATTTATCATATAAATTTTTCTATGAATTATTCTATCATGCCAAGTTTTTATTATAATTTAATTTATGATAAAAACAATCATGTCTCCCTTTTCTTATGGAAAGAAATTTCTTTATATAAATTTCTTTATCATGGTAAATCAATCTATTATTGATTTTATAAAATAAAATAAACCAATCCATGGTTCATTTTAATTTCCATGAAAAATAAATCTCTTTATATAAATTTCTTTATATAAATTTCTTTATCCATAATTTTATAAAACAAACCACGCTCGGTTTATTTTATAATTTGAACCAAAAATTCGGTTTTCCCCTTTTATTGTGGCCGGCCAAACAAAGAGGGTGGGGACCCTCTTTGGCCGGCCAAATCCAAGCTAAAACTATACGAATTAAACTCATTTAATTCGTCCAATAAGTCTTCAAAAGACTTAGCCATTTTATACTTCCGATGCGTCTCTGATAATTCAGATTCGACTTATCTCTCTTGATCGGAAAATCCAATTTTTAACTCGTTTTAAATCCCTCGGATTACTCGTAGTGCGTGTGACTAAATAGGCTTTCGATTTATGTTGGCTGTCTATAATTAACCAATTATAGAACGATCATGAGTGGCACCTAGTAGTACATCATGATCCCCAATTAATCGAAATATCAACGGTTGACCTCAGAAATTATTCTGAAACCCTTCAGCAGCTCTAATGAATCGTGCCTCATTCCCTTCACCATCTTATACCCACTTGGTTCAGGACATGGTCTATGTGTGTCAGTCCCCACTAGGCTGACTACGTCACACCTAGCCCAAGTAATGTTCTCTCATCCTACGGATTCTAATTACTCTCATGTATTTAAGAGATTCATACTCTGAACATGTCGTGCTCTAGCCAGAGGCTTCGAGTAACAATCCGAAGATAGGCCTTGGGTATACATCTCCTCACAAGGAGTGGTGAATCCTTTATAGGCTGTTCAAACATCTTCGGGCACTTCGGCTTATACCCAACCATCCTGGGTCCACACCTCCTTGGAGATGCTTGCTTAAGATGTCAAAGTATAAGTCTCCATGACCAAGATGACTTGAACACCGCAAGTCAAAGGAACATCGCACTTAAGCTGCAGTAAGAACTTCACTGACATGTCTATATGTAGACTACCATATGAAGTTTTACAGCCAGTCACTCCAATGAACTAGTTCCCTTAACTAGCATTCATGTTTATCTCCGGACATCCCAATGTCACCAGCCAGTGAGAATCAGCTGATTAGAGAATAACCCATGCTAGTCTCAACAGAATTGATAGTGTCCGTATCTATCAATTCATCGACTAGGGACAATTTCAATACTTCACAATTGCACATGTAGAGATAATCACTAGTTGTGAATTCATCACAAATTCTCTCATGCTGTGAATTGTATTGCGGGCATTCAGTAAATAAGTTTAAGATCTCAATCAAATACACAGACATGTATACTCAAATAGTGAATATTCATTTATTAAAATAAATGATTACAATCATAAGGCGATTGCCTTAAGACACTTCTCTCATATTACTAACAAAGTGCACATCGAGGTATACGCGAAGGATGACATGTGGAGACGAGTCGCGGGCTTGTATACATCCGAGGGACGAAAGCCAAGAGAAGAAGGCTTGAAGGGAAGAGTCAATTCTACAAATGAAAAGTTAAGTGAGTCATGACAGTCCGAGTGCGAGAGAACTATACTCGGGATGGGAAACCCTAAGTTTAGGGTTTTACCAGTCGACTGGTGTTGGATCAGTCGACTGGTAGTGGTCACAGAAAGATCAGTCGATTAATCTTCTGTATAGTCGATTAGTGTCGCCTGGGAATTCGAATGTTGGGTTGTAACATTCGAATTCTACTGGATTAGTCGACTGGTGTTGGAACCAGTCAACTGGTAACGGCTAGTTCAGCCACGAGCTCTATTTAAGGGAGCTCTATTTGGCTGGCTAGGGTTAACAAACTTAGTCTTGGTTAAAGGCCAATTAGTAGTCTTTGTACTCAGAGTTCTTGTGCGAGTTTGTGGTGAGGTTTCTTCACCCACAAGGAGCTACATGAGCTAGCAGGAGATTTTTCGGGGAGTCATCCATCGACAGATCGGGATCATCTATCTTATGGACCATCGTAGAGTAGGAGCATCATCTCCGAACCACGTAAATGATAAGTGTTAACGGTTTGTTCTTTGTTAGTTTAATTTATTTTGTATTCCGCTGTACGGTAACAAAGTGTAGGGAGAATCGCAATTAGTGGGTGATCGGCTATTCACCCCCTCTAGCCATACGATCGATCTCCAACAAGTGGTATCAGAGCGAAGGTTCGCTCTTGTTAAACTAACCACTAAAGAAGTAAAATGCTAGAGGAAAATGGAGCTTAAAGAAATAATGGGAGGCGACATCACCATTCCATCTCCATATGATCGCGAAAGTTTTAACTATTGGAGGTTGTAGGTGAAGACATTGTTCAACATTGATTGGGACATGATGATCACACTCGAAGAACTATTCGATGCCCTAAAAGACAAACATGGGAAGAAGCTCTGACCAAGATATTGGACCAAGGAGCAATAATCATAATCAAAGACAAATAATAAGGTAATATCAATTTTAATTTGTATTTTACCAAATGATGTGATAAGTGGTGTAGGTGAATATAGGATTGCTCATGAGCTATGGAGTAAGATGATAGCTCTTCATGAGAAGCCTACACAAGAAGAAGAGCCCAAGGAGATGGACTTAATGGTCCAAGAGGAGGAGAAGGACCAATCAGATGAAGAGATTAACTTAATATCCGAGGAGGAGAAAGAAGAAGAAGCATCATCCACCTCTTCAAGTGAAGTGGCACAAGAAGATGAGGGACAATCTACTTCCATAAATGAAGAAATAGCATCCAAGGTTGAAAAGGAAGTCAAGACAAATGAAGAAAAGATCTTGAAAGTCAACCTTGCGAGTACCTCCTCCAAAGTAAAATCAAAAGGTCACATCATTTGCTTTGGGTGCAATGAGAAGGGACACCATAAGGACAAGTGTCCAACTGGTAAGAAAAAGGAGGTAAACCCTAAACTCATTTCAATTTCGTTAAATTGTTATATGGGTTGTAGAGAAAAGAAGGAGAAAAAACACATTCGGTGCTTCACATGTAGTGAGTGGGGCCACTACAACACTAAGTGCCCAAAGAAAGGAGAGATGAAGAAATTGGAGCACTTAAAAAAATAGGAGAGGAAGAAGAAGAAAAACTCACATCAAGGAGGAGCTACAAAGGTAAGGGTGGTACAACCTAACTTTAAATGTAATTCAAATTCCTCCATGCAAGCTAGGAATAATGTTTATTATTTATCTATGCATAATTTTGGATTTAAATATCATGATAGAAATAGGGTTAACATTGCATATCAAAGCCCTAGGAAAATCATTCATGATAAACCTAGACACATTAGACCTAAGGACCAAGGTATAAATACCAAGAATGGGAGACATATGCCTAGAATAAGTAGGCCTAGGAATGTTCAGGGTGGATATATTGATTCTAGGGTTAGAATCATAGAAAGACAAAATCAAGCTTTGAAAGCAAAGCTTGATAGATTGGAGAAACCCCTAGAAAAATTCACTATTAGATCTAAGGGGTTAGATAAATTGTTGGGGAGTCAAAATCCAACAATGATAGAAAGGGTTTGGGATACCAGTTTAAGTCTTTCAATGCTAAGGAAAAGTCATATACAAGAGTGTCATATAATTATAGCAAGGGGAAGTCCAAAAATGGCAAGGGAGTGCCATTTAAGGATAAGAAAAAGACCTTAACCAAGGACAAGATGTCCAAAGTTAAGAAAGTTAGGTTTGCAGACCAAGAATCACCGGAGGTATGCTGGAGTAACCTAGTGATTGTGAATGAGTCACCTAGGGAGGTATCTAATGTTGATGCAGTCTGGCCCGGTTGTTATTTTGGTGTTTGACAATGGTTTAAGTTTGGTTGAGCGAATTTGGGTTAAAGTCCTGGTCGGGGACTGGGCATGAAACCCTGGTGAGTGAAGCCAGGTCCTAGCTTGTGAAGCTAGGTTGAAATCCCGGTGAGTGAAGCCGGGTCCTGGTGAGTGAAGCCAGGTGATGGAAATCCCGGCGAGTGAAGCCGGGTCCTGGTGTGTGAAGCCTGGTGATGGAAATCCCTGTGAGTGAAGCCGGGTCCTGGTGAGTGAAGCCAGGTGTTGGAAAAGTCCTAATTCGGAAGGGTTGGGTGAAAAGTCCTAGCTTGGAGGGCTAGGTGAAAAGTCCTAATTTGGAGGGTTAGGTGCAAATTCCCATCCTGGAGAATGAGGTGAAAAAGTCCTGGCTTGGAGGGTCAGGTGCCTAGCTTGGAGGGCTAGGTTGGATGAAGTTCTAACTCGAAAGGGTTGGGTGAAAAGTCCTAGCTTGGAGGGCTATGTGAAAAGTCCTAGCTTGGAGGGCTAGGTGAAAAGTCCTAACTTGGAGGGTTAGGTGTAAATTCCCAACTTGGAGAGTTAGATAGAAAATCCTTAGCTTGGAGGGCTAAGGTGGATGGAAACTTAGCTTGGAGGGCTGAGTTTGAGTCCCTGGATCGGTCTGGTGATCGATCAGGGATTTTGGCACGCTGCTCCTTCGTGGATCGGTCTGGTGACCGATCCAGCGATGACTGATCGATCGGGTGACCGATCAAGGAGCACACAGTGAGGTTAGGAACCTACTGTGCTGCTCCTGATCGATCTGGTGACCGATCAGGGAGTATGCGTTTCACCCATTGACTGGCTCCTGATCGGTCGGGTGACCGATCAGGGAGCGAGCAATGAGGTTGAGTTCCCTTGCTGAACTGCTCCTGATCGGTCTGATGACCGATCAGGATTACTGTGCAGATCATTCTGGTGAACGATCCAGCTTCGCGGGCTTCTCACTAAGATCGATTAGGACGGTTCCTGATCGGTCTGGTGATGACCTGATCGGACTGTTGACCGATCAGGTGACACCCTAATCGGTCAGTTGACCGATCAGAAGGCTTAGCCTGCGAAACTCAGAAAATCGCCCAATATAAGGGTGGATCGGTCCGGTGAACGATCCACGACCTGGGATCGGTCTGGTGATCGATCCAGGAGAATCTCAAAGAAATCGCAATTTCTGATTGAGCGTTGGGGATCGATCAGGATGGAGCCTGATCGGTCTGGTGACCGATCAGGAGGCTCTCAGATCGGTCTGGTGACCGATCAGGCGCAGAACTTTAATTCAAATACGCTGTCAGAAGCTCTGATCGTGTCTGTTTTCACTGCCGATTTTCTGATACATTGCTGATATGTTTTGATATGCATTGCTAAGTTTCTGTTGGAGTGTGCAGGTGATTCAAACACTCAAGGAGGGTCAATAGGAGGCTTTCCGTTGAGCAGGTTTGGTTGTTTCTCATTCTCAGGTTTCAACGGGCAACTGACGCAGCTGGCGACTGACGGAGGCTCAACTGGAGAGGGAGTCTTCAGTGGACTGAGTGCTCAGGGAGGTCAGTGGGTTCAAGCTGGCTCAGTGGATGCTGATGAAGCTTGTGATGGTGAGCAGAGCTTAAGTGATGAAGCTGAGGCAGAGGAGACGAAGGGAACAGACAGGAACTTGAGGAGTTTGGCTGGGCTGTGGGTTGTGCTCTCTGTTGCTTTGTGCTTGAGCGTTCTTGTTTCATCTTTGTGAGCTTCCCTTCTCGAGTGTCTCGTGTGCTTAATCTTGTATTCATCTACTGAGACAGCTTGTGGAGAGGTTACTCCACCGAGAAGGAGGCGCTTGATATCCGGTGTTCACCGGGGCTTGATCTGCCGACGATCAAGGGATCGCCCACCTCACGGGCACGCCAAGGAGTAGGGGCATGTTATCCCCGAACCTTGTACATCTCCGTCTTAGCGTTTGTTTGGTTTGAGTTTCTTTCTCTGCTTAGTTTCTTTGTTCTGCATTTGCTTCCGCTGCCTAACTCTGAAGTGCAGAATAGTTTTGAAAAACTCAAGAAATTGTGATTGTCTATATTCACCCCCCCCCTCTATAGCCATCTCGTCACCAACAAGTGGTATCAGAGCTTGGGGCTCTGTTCACAGCTTAACATCCGAGAGCTTATCGACAAGATGGCTGGATGAGAAGGAATGAGCACAAACCGACCTCCATTCCTTGACGGCACAAATTTTCCATATTGGAGGTCAAGGATGGAGTTCTATCTCAAAACCAACATGAGCTTGTGGTTCTCTGTCAAGGAGGGGTTTTCCCTTCCAAAGGATAATGAAGGAAAGGAGCTTGAGTTTTCCAAGTGGTCGGCTGAGCAAATCTGGAAGGGGGAAGCCAATGCCAAAGCTATTGTCACCTTGCAATGTGGGATGACGAAGGAGGAGTTGATCAAGGTGGGTCCTTTTACAAGTGCTAAGGATCTTTGGAACAAAATCATTGAGCTCCACGAAGGAACTCATGACACCCGAATAGCTAAGAAGGACCTCCTTCACAGTCAACTCCAAAATTTGTCCATGGAAGAAAATGAAAAGGTAAGTGAACTCCATGGAAGATTCAAAGAGATCCTCAATGGCCTCCACTCCATCAATGAGAAGGTAGAAAACTGGGATCTAGTAAGGAAGAAGGAGGAGGAAGAGAACCACTGTCATGTGGCTCTCGTAGCCTTAGAAGAATCATCCAATGAGAGCAGTGATGAATCAAGTGACTCCTCAACCGCGCCTTCATCATCTTCGGATGATGAAGAGGTAATTTCTCCCGAGCTAGATAAGTGCTATAGAGCAATAGCTTGCTTGACAAACATGCTCAAAAGGTCTAAGAACAAGATTAAATCCTTGAGATTAGAGGTAGAAAAATTGAAAACCTCTAAGGATGAGGATGCTAATGATTTTCATGATGACTTGCATGTTAAGACCCTTGAAAATGAAAATAAGGACTTGAAGAGCGAAGTTGAAAACCTCAAGAATATTCTTGAGAAGTTTTCAACAAGCTCTAAAACATTAGATATGATACTCAACTCACAAAGGGCGATGTACAACAAGGTTGGTTTGGGTTACCAACCTAAAGAACCTAGTGTCTATCTTTAATGTCAAGAACCTATTTTAGATCATCAAATGATTCTAAGGTTTGAAAAGTCAAAAAGAAATTGACTAAGGCATGGGTGCCAAAGTCATTCATTGTAGATTCTTTAGGTCCCAAAATTTGGGTACCTAAAACTTCTATCTTTAGAATTGTATAAGCATTATTTGAGGGGGAGCATCTATCAACATGGGAGGTTGATATTTGGTGCTCCAAACCCATGACCAAAGGCAAAATTGTCATTCACATGGATGGTTATGGAAAATTCGAATTAAATGCTTTGAGCTCCATTGTTTTAGATCTTATGACAATATAATCCCTTGGCTAGTAATTTTTATGGTATTCATGTGTTAAAATACTTAGTCATGGTATAATCTACTTGAGTGTTTAAGTTCTTCCATGATCAAGTATGCCATGATTTTCTTGTATGTATTATGCCAACATGAAGAACACATGGTTTGTGAAAATCACTATGAAAATCTCACAATACATGATTAGACAAAGAACATGAGTTTAAGGCCTAGGCTTAAGCTTTTCTTACTATTTTGGAGAAGAATCTAGATGAGTATGCCATGACTTTGATGTTTGGATGATTAACATTAATCTATGACATGCCCATTTTGGTTAAGAACAACATGATCACATAGATTATAATGCTTTAAGTTCCATGACTTGTTTGATTTCCTACTGATCATGCTTTGATACAAACATGTGTTGATATTCAATTTCATGCTTAGAAAATTCTGATCATGCTTTGACACAAATCATGACATATAGTTTGATTAAGGGAATCCTTAGAATCAAATGTATTACATCTATGCTTTGACACAAATCATGTTGATCACTTTGGGAAATGATTTTTAGTTAAAAGAAACCTTTTAGGATCAAACGGATTACACCTGATTGTATTAGGGTTTGGGAATGGCTAAGAATTAAAATAAACCTGATTTCAGAGTTTCTGAAATCGATTTCTGAAATCTGGAACTCAAAAAACTTCCTGTGCCGAACCTGATCGGCCCACCGACCGATCAGGGATCCCTCTGATCGGTTCGGTGACCGATCAGACCAACTCTGATCAAGGAACTCCCAGATCATTCCAAATTGATCCAAAACCTCCTCAAACCAATCAATTTTCATCGAATTGTATCAGATTACTAATCATACTGATACACACAAATCTGATACAAACCAAGTCAAATTGAAATGTACTTGATCTTCTATTGGTACAAACCTAGTACTAAGGGAGCAAAAATTTGTTCAAGTGATACAAACATAGTACTTAATAGTGATTTGATACAAACCTATGTTGGAATGTTCAAATTCATAAGAAAGGGTTTGTTGAGTAATGACTCTTGTTCTTAATGTTGTATTTCGGAATTGTTTCTGAAATATCGAATATTAATAGAGTCTATTTCACTGTTACGGAATGCAAATTGTCAATGCAGTCTGATCAGGAACGTATCAGAGGTTCAGAAATTTTTCTGAAATCTGATCGCTCCCCAGACTAATCAGATATCCTTCTGTATCACGTAATCAACAAACCTGGTTGGTCACGGAGACCAATCAGGACTATGTTTCAGATACAGATGCATTCCTTACTCGTCCTATGAAGCATATACGTATTTGACCATGATATACTTCTGTATATGTCTTCACATGGAAGTCTAAGTGTTAATGCAGTCCAATCTTGAACGAATCAGAATTACAGAAATTTTTCTGAAAATTGATCGTTCATAGATAAATCAAAAAATTTTCTGTATCAATCATCAGTCTGATGGAACTGTGATAATTGTTGTCATATGATGCGTATACATTGTTGCCATGATACATTTATGATATATGCCTCTCATATGCAATTCAAAAATTATCCTTTGATTATTTTGGGGGGAAACCCTTGGTTGAGGGGGAGTTTGATGTTTAAACTTAATAACCATACCCTTTTCGATGTTTGACAAAGGGGGAGAAAATGGCTGATTAAGTTTATGGTTATTATAGGGGGAGGATCATGATTCCCCTATGAGAATTGAACGAACTTCAATTGATTGATACCTAAACTTAAATCGGGTTGTCAAACAACAAAAAGGAGGAGATTGTTGATGCAGTCTGGCCCGGTTGTTGTTTTGGTGTTTGACAATGGTTTAAGTTTGGTTGAGCGAATTTGAGTTAAAGTCCTGGTCGGGGACTGGGCATGAAACCCTGGTGAGTGAAGCCAGGTCCTAGCTTGTGAAGCTAGATTGAAATCCCGGTGAGTGAAGCCGGGTCCTGGTGAGTGAAGCCAGGTGATGGAAATCCCGGCGAGTGAAGCCGGGTCCTGGTGAGTGAAGTCAGGTGATGGAAATCCCGGCGAGTGAAGCCGGGTCCTGGTGAGTGAAGCCAGGTGATGGAAATCCCGGTGAGTGAAGCCGGGTCCTGGTGAGTGAAGCCGGGTGTTGGAAAAGTCCTAATTCGGAAGGGTTGGGTGAAAAGTCCTAGCTTGGAGGGCTAGGTGAAAAGTCCTAACTTGGAGGGTTAGATGCAAATTCCCATCCTGGAGAATGAGATGAAAAAGTCCTGGCTTAGAGGGTCAGGTGCCTAGCTTGGAGGGCTAGGTTGGATGAAGTTCTAACTCGGAAGGGTTGGGTGAAAAGTCCTAGCTTGGAGGGCTAGGTGAAAAGTCCTAGCTTGGAGGGCTAGGTGAAAAGTCCTAACTTGGAGGGTTAGGTGCAAATTCCCAACTTGGAGAGTTAGATGGAAAATCCTTAGCTTGGAGGGCTAAGGTGGATGGAAACTTAGCTTGGAGGGCTGAGTTTGAGTCCCTGGATCGGTCTGGTGATTGATCAGGGATTCTGGCACGCTGCTCCTTCGTGGATCGATCTGGTGACCGATCCAGCGATGACTGATCGGTCGGGTGACCGATCAGGGAGCACACAGTGAGGTTGGGAACCTACTGTACTGCTCTTGATCGATCAGGTGACCGATCAGGGAGTATATGTTTCACCCATTGACTGGCTCCTGATCGGTCGGGTGACCGATCAGGGAGTGAGCAATGAGGTTGAGTTCCCTCGCTGAACTGCTCCTGATCGGTCTGATGACCGATCAGGATCACTGTGCAGATCGTTCTGGTGAACGATCCAGCTTCGCGGGCTTCTCACTAAGATCGATCAGGACGGTTCCTGATCGGTCTGGTGATGACCTGATCGGACTGTTGACCGATCAGGTGACACCCTGATCGGTCAGTTGACCGATCAGAAGGCTTAGCCTGCGAAACTCAGAAATCACCCAATATAAGGGTTGATCGGTCCGGTGAACGATCCACGACCTGGGATCGGTCTGGTGATCGGTCCAGGAGAATCTCAAAGAAATCACGATTTCTGATTTAGCATTGGGGATCGATCAGGACGGAGCCTGATCGGTCTGGAACCAGCCTGATCGGTCTGGTGACCGATCAGGAGGCTCTCAGATCGGTCTGGTGACCGATCAGGCGCAGAACTTTAATTCAAATACGCTGTCAGAAGCTCTGATCGTGTCTATTTTCACTGCCGATTTTCTGATACATTGCTGATATGTTTTGATATGCATTGCTAAGCCTCTGTTGGAGTGTGCAGGTGATTCAAACACTCAAGGAGGGTCAATGGGAGGCTTTCCGTTGAGCAGGTTTGGCTGTTTCTCCTTCTCATGTTTCAACGGGCAACTAACGCAGCTGGCAACTGACGGAGGCTCAACTGGAGAGGGAGTCTTCAGTGTACTGAGTGCTCAGGGAGGTCAGTGGGTTCAAGCTGGCTCAGTGGATGCTGATGAAGCTTGTGATGGTGAGCAGAGCTTAAGTGATGAAGCTGAGGCAGAGGAGACGAAGGGAATAGACAGGAACTTGAGGAGTTTGGCTGGGCTGTGGGTTGTGCTCTTTGTTGCTTTGTGCTTGAGCGTTCTTGTTTCATCTTTGTGAGCTTCCCTTCTCGAGTGTCTCGTGTGCTTAATCTTGTATTCATCTACTGAGACAGCTTGTGGAGAGGTTACTCCACCGTGAAGGAGACGCTTGATATCCGGTGTTCACCGGGGCTTGATCTGCCGACGATCAAGGGATCGCCCACCTCACGGGCACGCCAAGGAGTAGGGGCAAGTTATCCCCGAACCTTGTACATCTTCGTCTTAGCGTTTGTTTGGTTTGAGTTTCTTTCTCTGCTTAGTTTCTTTGTTCTGCATTTGCTTCCGCTGCCTAACTCTGAAGTGCAGAATAGTTTTGAAAAGCTCAAGAAATTGTGATTGTCTATATTCACCCCCCCTATAGCCATCTCGTCACCAACATCTAAGGCTAAGAGCTCAAGGGGGAGCTCTATGAGTCAAGTTGGGACCCATGGTTAATGAATCTCAGAAGGATATCTCTTGGAGGTCTAGATGGACCATGAAATATGCCAAAGAATTTGAAGACGGATTTAAGTCTCAATCTTTATGTTTTAGCATATTGGGATTGTGTTTTATACATAAAAATATGACATTGGGTTATATTGTATGATAATTTGATTTTTGATGTATAGATACCATATAAACCAATGCTAGGAATGCATTGTGGTTTGGTATGAGCAGATACATCAAGAGGAAGTCAAAACTAGAACTTTAGATCAAAGTTCATTTGGACCATTTAGCTAGTTTTGGATTTTGTGTCAATCTTGAGATCCAAGATATATACATTTTTAAATATTTTTTTCCAAATAAACATGGGTACCACGAACCTTTCCACAAAATTTAATAATTTTTGGAGAATTGTGGAATTAGTTATGCATTTCTGAAATTAGTTCAAAAATGTTAAAAAACTAATTTCTGAGTATTAGTCGTCTGGTGCAGAGGGTAGTCGACTGATAATTCTGTGAGATTTATTTTCGATAGGGATCAGTCGACTGGTAATTATCTCAGTCGACTGATACATGCTGAAACTATTTTCAGCAAAGTTGAAACGTGTCCTAATGATGTCAAACATATGTATAATCTTATGGGGGAGTTGTTACACACTGTTTATGGTCATTAGAGGGTAAAGAATCCAATGATTGAGATATTGTTGGAATTCTTTTTAACGAGTGACAAAGGGAGAGAAATGTTAGGTTTAAGTGGGAAACCAAACATACCTTTGCTAGAAATCCTAGCTCAAGGGGTAACTTAGGTGAAGGGGGAGCATTGTTGCTCATGTATTAGCAAAGGATGAGCCTTGTGATAGATTCTTAAAAAGCCCTTACTAAGTCCAAGTGTAAGGGGAGCCTTGGAGAGGTTCTTAAAACGCCTTAGTGAACAATCTTAACTCATTAAAGAGTTTAGGTATAGGGAATACATTGTGATAAGATCCATGCATTGTTTGCATTGCATTTACATATGCATTGGCGGTATAAGTCGAAGGTGTAGCCTTGACAACGTAAGTCCAAATATTTTTAAACCAATTAGTACCTAATTTGACTCGGTTGATCACATTAAAACCAACTCAGGGTACTTACAATATTGTGTGTCCCGTAGTTCAACCCGAATCAAAAGTTATGATCTTTTAAAGTTGAACTTGTAGTTGTAGTTGTAGTAGCTATGGTTTCGTAGTTGCTATAGCATGTATATTAAGTAAATTTTAATAACTTATAACTTTTGACTCTGATTGAATAATTGAACATATAATATATCAAATCGAAGATCTTTGAATGAACTTCGATTTGATATATTGTATTGATGGTACCCAATACTAGTGTCACGAATGTGGGCCTCAAATTTAGAAATTTATAAAACTGAAAACCCTTGCTAGCAAAATAGAAATGTAGAATAGGGGCCTCAGGTCTTATTTTTCCAAGGACTTGTTGAATGAATGTTTAATTCGAGCTTGTAGATTATTTATCGTTTGAATGTTTTGGGTTTTCTAATAAAATAGGGTTTCTGGCGATAAGGAAATGACAATATGAAATAAAATTTGGAACAAAATAGGCTTAACTAAGCAAGGTGATGAACTAAGGAAGTGCAAGAACTAAACTTGACCTAATTGATACTTGAACAAGTAAATCTAAACTATAGAATTGAACTTAAAGAACTAATGTCAGGTAATAAATTGCAGAAAACAGATTTGCAAGAGAATTAATTACAGATAAACGAAATGAAAACAAACATGGCTTAAGCACTTGGCTTGAAGTGTAAAGGAACAATTAGAACAACTTAAAGGAAGTAAATGCTTGGAACAAAATTATCCTAAATTAAACATCAAATCAGTTTATCACGAGACTTCCCTTTGCCGTCACACAAAGGATGAGCTATGAACCCCCTAGCTCAAAAATCAACGAAGAAGAAGAAACTTCCTAGCTCAGTTCTGGTTCTGCTCCTCCTGATCGGTCAACCCGACCGATCAGGCCTTCCTCTGATCGGTCACAGGACTGAGCAGAGCCCTTTCTGTCTGATCAACCTGATCGGACAATAGCTGAAAGCGATCTCCGAACTCTCCTTTCTCAATCGGTTGGACGACGATCGAACTCAGAATCCATCAAAACGCTTCGAGAACCCCTCTCAACGCCTCAACAGCTCTGGCCGAGGAAATCCAGCGATCGACAATGGATCGATCAATGAAAACAAAGCTCTGGCGACACCCTCACCCGAACTCCTTCAGCTACGAGAATCGGTTAGCAAATCTGAACTGGAAACCTTACCTCCGCAATCTGAGATCTTGAAAACAAACAAATTGATGTGGTCGCGCGATCTAAGGAAGAAGACGATGACAAATCGATGAAGAAACGATGAACTCTATGCTACTCTGCTACTGGCGAACTGTGACACGCGACGCGACGACCCCTTGAGCGGAAGCGGAATTCCTGATTTAAATGTCCCATTTGAAATTCAATGGTTGAGATTGTCCCGATCTCATCCAACGGTCGGATCTGCTTCGATCTGAACCAAACTCCCCAAATCTTGATCTGTGGCTCTGATCTACCTGTCCTTAGCTCGGATCAACTAGATCTGTGGCGGATGGCCCAGATCTTTCGTTCTCTTGCTTGGATGGTCTAGAACACCTTGAGCTTGATCCAACGGTCAAATTGCTTCTGATTTGGATGAAATTTTCAGATCTTGATCAGTGGTCATGATTGACTTTATCTTGAACTCAGATTTATCAGAAGTTGACCGATGGCTCAGATCTAACCGTTCTTTGAATGGACGACTCATATTAATCCGATGCTTGATCCCTTTGATCCGGATCCAATGATGACTCATGTTTGACCCAATTTGATCTAGGTCCATGATCATTTGAAACCTACAAAAAATGATATTCATATTTAGTGCCAAAATATCTCCAATATATAAAGATTTGAATTAAAAGCCAAAATAGAAGAAATACATGAAACCTAATATAAATGCAAACTTAAGCATGTAAAATGTGGATCAAACATGGATTTAAGAGCCTAAATTTATCAGCAAAATAGTAGTTATCAACTCCCCCACACTTACTCTTGGGCGTCTCGCACAAGCTACTAGTTAACTAAGATGTATCCTCCTAGATTAGTCTTTATCATAGTTAAAAGCAATTAAAAGGAAATTACCTAAGGTTGTCAATTCTCAAAAATCTAAACTCAATGGACTAGTATCTTGTCCTTAAATCAACAACTTAGCATACTTCATCCATCATGACTCATTGAGATGAATTAACTCAAAAAAACCTTGCAAGGGAAGTTTAGTGTGGCTCTCTTCCTAAGTTCTACATTTTTGATGAAGTGGAGCTCACTCACACACAACATGGTTCTTGCACTACCATAGGCTTGCTTATTATCTACTCTCCACCATCATTCTTGATTTGGATCCACATCTACAAAAGCTTATTCAACAAGTTTAGAAGATATATGAGATGATAGAAATGAAATGGAAACTCAAAGAACTTGATACTTAAGAACCATAATAAAGGAAATAGAGAACTATGATATGATAAAGAAAGTTATGGAAAAGAAGTATAACATGATGAGAAAATATGGGAAATACTATGGCATGATGAGAAATTATGAAAAAATAAGAAAAAAAAGAGAAAGTGAAAGACTTGGACACTCCAAAAATGTATCCTAATGCTCTTTGCCCATTTCTTTTGACTAATCTTGCATGTATCAGAGTTGGGGTGGAGTAAGGATTGTATAATGCCTCTGGTTTGAGTGGAAACAATGCTGAAATAAAGTGTACCCAGGTTTTGTTGTGTGCCAGCCTTCACTGATCGGTTAAGGGATCGGTCAGACACTGTCTGATCGGTTTGGAGATCGGACTGGAGTTCCTCTAATCGTTCTGGAATGCCATTGATCGGTCAGCTGACCGATCAGACCCCTCCCTGATCGTTCTGGAATGCATGTATCAGGGCTCGATCAGTAGCCAAAAACTATTTCTGCCTGGATTCTGAAACTGCTCTACCAAGGTTTTGCTTCTCCTCAATCAATAACACCATCATCTAGCATCTTATTCACATCTTTACATGCAGTAAACTAACCCAACTCCTGGCACTTCATGTTTTTTTTCCTTTTCTTGTTCTTCTTCTTTTCTTTTCTTTCTTTTCTTTTGTTTTCTCAGCTGCTGACTTTGTTTTCTTTCATTCCATTTTTTTATGACTCCAACTCATGAAATCCGAAATATGTAGAAAATTTCTAAAATCTTCAACTAGTTCAAATGAATGTAATCATTCTTTGTTCACTTACTTGATACTTGGTCTAATGGAGCTTGTTTCCTATCCATAACTTGGACTTTTAAGGATGTGTCTTTGCTCTCTAACTTTCCTTTCTTTTTCTTCACTTTTCAAATCACACAAAATTTTCTTTTTCTTGCAACTAAGCTGACGGGTATGCTTGCAACTCATTCTTGATACAAAATCCTTCAAATTGGCATATCTTTGCTTGTTGGTTGCCAATTGTTTCAATTTTGTTGGTGCAGGCAGCACCTAAGTCGAACCTGAGTTTTGATAATGGCAAAGTGTTCAAAAGTTAAAATGTTATGTTGGTCTAACATGTTCACTAAGTGTACAGGAAAAGAAGCCCTAAGTACACTAGGCACGAAGTCCTGGTCAAGGACTGGGCACGAAGCCCTGGTAAGGAGCTGGGCACCGAAGACCTGCTCGGAAGGTGGGCACGAAGTCCTGGTCAAGGACTGGGCACGAAGCCCTGGCAAGGAGCTGGCCATCGAAGACCTGCTCGGAAGGTGGGCACGAAGACCTGGTCAGGTGCATCGGGTAAAAGTCCAACCGGAGGAGCCGGTTGGCAAAAGGTAAACCCTCCTGAGAGGAGTAGATGAGGACGCGTTCCCCGTCGAGGGAACAGTAGGTGTCGATTCGACCTAGGGTTCCATTTTGGAGACCCAAAGTCATAACCAAGACAGCTAAGGTTGTATAAACCTAATATTCTTGCTTTAGCTTGTTTGGTACTAACCCTGGATGCAGGATCGAAGGAATGAGTTTTTGCAGCTCAGAACGCCCCAAAGGAGAGGGGCAGATAGCTGGGCAAGGCGCCCCGGAGGTCCCGGGCGTCCCCAAGGTGAAGGCAAGACAAGCTAAGCAAGTAACGCTTCGGAAGCTCACTGAGGCAGGCGCCCTCAAGCTCCCGGGCACCCCCATGGTCCCGGGCGCCCCGAATGCCTCGGGCGCCCTGGGTCCAAGTCAGCCAACGATCGAAGCAAAGGCATCCGCGAAGCCAGCAAGACCAAGTCAATCAGGGCGCCCTCTGTGTCCCGGGCGCCCCCGTCAAACCTCGAGCCCGATCTTGGAGGGATAAGGGCTGACCGAGTTCCGGATGAAGGTTTGCGGATCGAGAGACACATGGAGGGCGCCCCCGGGTGTGCTATAAAAGGGGTTCGACCCCCAAGGCTTCGACATCAATTCTTCCAACGCCTCTACGCTCTTCGACTCAAGTGCTCTGCTCCGGAAACCTCCGATCTCGAGATTCAAGCGCCGACGACAACCCTCCGCACCGAAGAACAATCTACACCGGGAGTCGGTAACAAAGAGCATAATTGTACTTTTTACTGCACTATTACTGTATAAATTTTTGTAATAACTTGCGCGATTATAGAATTGCCCGCAATAAACGGTCAAGGACCGTGGGCCTTGGAGTAGGAGTCGACCGCGACTCTGAACCAAGTAAAAAAACCTTGTGTTCGCGTTTGTTTTGTTTATTTCCGCTGTGTAATTTCTCTCAATCTAATCCGAAATGATTTTACGATATTCACCCTCCCCATCTATCATATTTTCTCGATCCAACAAATTTTACCTTCAAGATTCGATCAAATGCTTGCATCCTCCCCCACACTTAAATTTTTGTCTATCTCGGGCAAAGAAATATCAAGAAATATCAAAGTACCCAAGTTCATGGGAAAAAAAATTATGATGAACATGAAGAATAGGGAAAGGAAATGTAGAATAAGAGTGTATGAACAAGGAAATTGCAAAAATGATATGAGAAAGGAACAAAGTGATTTACTTCTATAGATGTGGTCCAATCATAGAAATATAACTTTGAAAGAACCTAAGCAGTTCTAGAGTACAATCACATGTGTGTCTCTCAAAATTAGGCCAATTCCTCACTAGGTAAAAAGAATTCATCTCAAGTAATCAATCTAGAGTCCATAACTAAGAAGTACTCAAGCAACTAAGAATTTTCATCCAATGGCTCAAATCCTAAGTTTTAACAACCAAATTTAATTTGCTTTCAAGGGACTCTAAAATGATATAAGAAAATCTAGATGAATACATTTATTCCTAGTCATGCAAGAAATAAAATGCCAAAAGGAATACAATGGTACTCTTATTCAATCTACACTAATCAAACATTTATTAACAAAAACTCATTTTAAAAGAAAATTCTACTTCTAGAAAACATAAAAATGAAACATGCAATGAAAGAAAATGCAAGAAGGAACAAACTCCCCTTTATTTCTGGCGGTCGGAGTCTATCAAGAAATAACCTCCATTCCGGTAGTGGAGGAGTATGGGTGGTAGAGAGAGCATTCTTCATGTGATCCATATCATGGTGCATTGCTCCCCCACACTTGAGCTTCACAGAAAAATGTTCAGGTAGCCGAAGGCGATTAAGGTACAACATCTATTTTAGAGGTGGAGTGCTTCGAATTAAAGTAAGATCATCTCCTCCCTCTTGATGCTCTTCGGAAATCCTTCCATGAGGTTGGAGTCTGTTTAGATGGAGCACCCACTCCAGAAGTCTACGATGCCCTGCAAAACCATGCAATACATCTCTCACACGCGCAGGGTAAGAAAGAAATGAAATATCATCAGTCTCTATATAACATGTATCCAAATATGCATCACATCCAATAAAATCTATCTTGGGTACCTCAATAAGTTT
This sequence comes from Boesenbergia rotunda, assembly GCA_024364735.1. Lineage (NCBI taxonomy): Eukaryota > Viridiplantae > Streptophyta > Magnoliopsida > Zingiberales > Zingiberaceae > Boesenbergia > Boesenbergia rotunda. The sequence continues at coordinate 339,481 of JAGFNQ010001881.1, read as the reverse complement.
TTCACAATCAATTTCTGCATAGGATGTATCAAGATATGCTTCACAACCAATGAAATCAAATTTAGGTACCTCAATGGAATTTTCACAATTAGGCTCTAAATGGAATCTATCAATAACTGCTTCACAATCAACAAAATCAATCCTAGGTTCCTCTATGAAATTTTCACAATCAGGATCTACATAAGAAGTGTCAAGAATATCATCACAACAAACAAACTCAACCCTAGGTACCTCCATGAGTTCTTCTAAAGAAATAGGAGAAATACTTACCTGATCATGCTGAAGAATACCTGGAGGTTCTACAAGAGTAGATGTAAATGTGGTCTCCTCCAGGTCATGTACAAGCTCCACTTTAGGCTCGGGTTCTGATGAACATTCAACTAAGAAAGGTGATTCTTGGGTTCTTGCTTCCAACATACAAGTCCCTACACTTTCTGGCTTATCCTCTGAATCTTCTAATGTATCCGTCAAAATTGGTGGTCCCTGGGGCTCTATGCAATCCCCCACACCTGTAGAATCATCTCCAATGCATGCTCCCTCAGCAATATCTGCAACAACCATATTAGAAAAATTAGGACCAACAAAAACTATATCATCACAACATAAAAGATGAGAAGGGTCCTTTGGAGCTTCAGCTTCGAATTCAAGGCTATCACATGCTTTTCCATCCATCTCCTCCAATGCCTCTGTCTCTATTGCATCGTCAATCTCATCTGAGCTAAAATCTCCTCCCACTGCATCAGGTGAAGCTTCATCAGCAATTAAATATGCCTCAACAACTTCTTCTAAAGTATTCATGCTAATAATAGGAGGATCCTCTTTGGGGTGCTGAGGGAATGGTAAAGAGACTTTTTGTTCCTCCTCTTGAGCTGAAAATTTTGGAAGTGAACTCTGAACAGGAATTTCAGGAGGAATAGCTATTGTAGGTGCCCTGACTTTGCTGTTTCCTTCTTCTTCTTCCACCAGAATTGCAAAATCAATTGAAGAAGGTCTTAGGCTTGCACTAGGGTCACCATGAACTGATATAAAATCAACTTCGGGCTATTTTGAGTGGGGAAATAAGATGCTGAAAATTTTTCAGAAAAATCATCCCTTGGAATGTTTAGACTTGAAACAACCTCTTCATTCCTCAAAGTTAGTTCACAATCATACCCCTTAAAATCTTGAGTAGCTTGAAAAGGTGATTGGCTTGATTCTTGGGCTTGCATTTGATTCATATCACTAACCATTTGTCCCAGGTGTCTCTCAATGTTTTTAAGAGCAGAATCATACTCTTGTTGTTGTACCCTTTTCTGTTGTAAGAGTTATTGTAACATCTCCTCTAGCCTTTGTTGTTGAGCCTCAAACTCACTAGAATCCTCAAAGTCTCCTTGATTGGTACAAGACTCTTGTTGATCTTGAAATATGGCATAAGATTGCTGAAAATTATAAGCTGTGAACTTTGAAAATGAAGCTGTTGGGGTTGATCAAATGATTGATTTGGCTGCTGGAATTGCTGAAAATTGGGCTAGGAATTTGGTTGGAATTGCGGAGAATTGTAGCTCTGAAAATTCTGATTCTGAGGTTGAAATTGTTGTGGTGATGGCTGAAATTGTGTAGGTGAAAAACTCTAATTGTATGGTTGAAAGCCTTGCTGATTATGGTTGTAACCTTGCTGAAAATTTTGGAATTGTGATTGAAATTGCTGTTGTGGTTGACTCCAAGGTTGGTTTTGTTGACTATTTTAATAGGGCTGCTGAAATTGTTGGAAAGGCTGACTTGGCTGAAAATCTTGCTGAAATTGTTGAAATTGAGGTTGAAATTGATAATTTGGCTGCTGGTAATCCTGGTAAGGCTGGAATGGTTGAAAATTTTGTTGACCATTCTGGAATTGAGAACAAGGTTGCTGATAATTCTGACAAGGCTGCTGAAAGTTCAGGAAATACTGATATTCTGCCGTGGTACTGCTTGAATGAGTAGAAAAATTTTCAATAGCTTCTCAACTCTCAAGATCACCACCTGCAGTCCCTTCACAAAACAAACAAAATAGCAGCAACTGGATACAAAAAGGTATAGCAATCGAAATTAGAATCAAAGAATATAAATATTAAACACAAGCTCAAATTAAATAAACTCAACTAGTTATTCCCCGGCAACGACGCCAAAAATTTGATGATACCCAATACTAGTGTCACGAATGTGGGCCTCAAATTTAGAAATTTATAAAACTGAAAACCCTTGCTAGCAAAATAGAAATGTAGAATAGGGGCCTCAGGTCGTATTTTTTTAAGGACTAGTTGAATGAATGTTTAATTCGAGCTTGCAGATTATTTGTCGTTTGAATGTTTTGGGTTTTCTAATAAAATGGGGTTTCTGGCGATAAGGAAATGGCAATATGACATAAAACTTGGAACAAAATAGGCTTAACTAAGCAAGGTGATGAACTAAGGAAGTGCAAGAACTAAACTTGACCTAATTGATAATTGAACAAGTAAATCCAAACTATAGAATTGAACTTAAAGAACTAATGTCAGGTAATAAATTACAGAAAACTGATTTGCAAGAGAATTAATTACAGATAAACGAAATGAAAACAAACATAGCTTAAGCACTTGGCTTGAAGTGTAAAGGAACAATTAGAACAACTTAAAGGAAGTAAATGCTTGGAACAAAATTATCCTAAATTAAACATCAAATCAGTTTATCACGAGACTTCCCTTTGCCGTCACACAAAGATGAGCTATGAACCCCCTAGCTCAAAGATCAACGAAGAAGAAGAAACTTCCTAGCTCAGTTCTGGTTCTGCTCCTCCTGATCGGTCAACCCGACCGATCAGGCCTTCCTCTGATCGGTCACAGGACCGATCAGAGCCCTTTCTGTCTGATCAACCCGATCGGACAATAGCTGAAAGTGATCTCCGAACTCTCCTTTCTCAATCGGTTGGACGACGATCGAACTCAGAATCCATCAAAACGCTTTGAGAACCCCTCTCAACGCCTCAACAGCTCTGGCCGAGGAAATCCAGCGATCGACAATAGATCGATCAGTGAAAACAAAGCTCTGGCGACACCCTCACCCGAACTCCTTCAGCTGCGAGAATCGGTTAGCAAATCTGAACTAGAAACCTTACCTCCGCAATCTGAGATCTTGAAAACAAACAAATTGATGTGGTCGCGCGATCTAAGGAAGAAGACGATGACAAATCGATGAAGAAACGATGAAATCTATGCTACTCTGCTACTGGCGAACTGCGACACGCGACGCGACGACCCCTTGAGCGGAAGCGGAATTCCTGATTTAAATGTCCCATTTGAAATTCAATGGCTGAGATTGTCCCGATCTCATCCAACGGTCGGATCTGCTTCGATCTGAACCAAACTCCCCAAATCTTGATCTATGGCTCTGATCTACCTGTCCTTAGCTCGGATCAACTAGATCTGTGGCGGATGGCCCAGATCTTTCGTTCCCTTGCTTGGATGGTCTAGAACACCTTGAGCTTGATCCAACGGTCAAATTGCTACTGATTTGGATGAAATTTTCAGATCTTGATCAGTGGTCATGATTGACTTTATCTTAACTCAGATTTATCAGAAGTTGACCGATGGCTCAGATCTAGCCGTTCTTTGAATGGACGACTCATATTAATCCGATGCTTGATCCCTTTGATCCGGATCCAATGATGACTCATGTTTGACCCAATTTGATCTAGGTCCATGATCATTTGAAACCTACAAAAAATGATATTCAAATTTAGTGTCAAAATATCTCCAATATATAATGATTTGAATTAAAAGCCAAAATAAAAGAAATACATGAAACCTAATATAAATGCAAACTTAAGCATGTAAAATGTGGATCAAAAATGGATTTAAGAGCCTAAATTTATCAGCAAAATAGTAGTTATCATGTATGTCTTATGATTCAACCCGAATAAAAAATATTGTCTCTCAAAGTTTAGCTTTAACATTCACATTGTAGTAGATATGGATTTGTAGCGGCTACAACATGAATATTAAACTCTAAAATTTGAGAGACCATCGTGTTGTAGAAGCTACGAATTCGTAGCAGCTACAACATGAATATTAAGCTCTAAATTTTGAGAGACAATAAATTTTAATTTGGGTTGAATCATAAATATTAAGCTCTAAATTTTACGAGACAATAAATTTTAATTTGAGTTCAATCATGAGACATATAATATATTAAATTGAAACTCGTTTAAAGATTTTCAACTTGGTCTGAGGTGGAAACTATAATGATCCAGTTTCAAACTGTGTGACAGTTTAGTTGTAATAACTATAGTACTGTAGTTGTTATAATTGTATAGTAGTTATGAGTTCATGATTGTTATAATGCGCTGATTTAGATTGAAAAAATATATATAAGAATGAAAATAAATTATTTCTTTATTGTAAAAAACAGTTGTATTAGAGATGGGCCGTTTCTTTCCTAGTAAATCAATGTAGTACATCCTTTTGATTATAGTGAAAAATAAACACACGACTTGTTCTTTTTCACAAAATCAAAATTTACCTATTCTAATCGGAATCTGTCATATTTATTAAATTTAGGGCTGTGCCTCTTCTTCCGTTTACGCCAAATCGCCTTGCATCGCAAGGCATTGAATTTGATCGCCTGCGGCCGGTCGATTGATCAATCCGGCCACCGATAAATCGCTCGATCGCCGCCGTACCTCGGCAGTCGGCACCATTCGGACGATCATAGTTTGGTTCGTCTCAGCCCCTGTATGTCTGTGTATATTGTCTTTGCTGCCTCATTGCCATTAATTTTGTTCGATTCTCCTCGAGAAGGGAAGGGTAGTAGCCGGGGAGGGAAGATGGTGCTGTCACAAAAGCTACACGAGGCGTTCAAGGGGACGGTGGAGCGGATCACGGGGCCCCGTATGGTTTCAGCCTTCAAAGAGAAGGGCGTCCTCAGCGTCTCCGAGTTCGTTATCGCCGGCGACAATCTCGTAGCTAAATGCCCTACTTGGTCTTGGTTAGTTATGCCTCTCCTTCTCTGCGTGTCTGCTTTCTTGTTTTCTCCCTTCCAACTAATCTGAATTGCGGTTTTTCTTTCATGATTTCGCGTAGGGAAGCGGGCGAGCCGAGCAAAAGGAAGTCATACCTGCCTGCGAACAAGCAGTATCTCATAACGAGAAACGGTATGACCAGTCTATCGTCATCTGTCTCATAGAAGTATTATTTTTTCCCTTTGTTTGTTTATTCTAAATTTGTAAAAGATCCTTCTTTGCTCTCCGATCATGTGCTTGTGTTGTTGCATAGTAAAGATGAAATTTTGCTATCTTCAGATGCAATGCTAACACGACACCTCTTTTTTTTTGTCTTCTCCTTCCATCGTTCACTTTTGCAGTGCCTTGTCTAAGGAGGGCTAGTTCGGTGGAAGAAGAATATGAGGCTGCTGGGGGAGAGTTTCTTCTTGGTGATGACGACGATGATGATAATGATGGTTGGTTGGCAACTCATGGGATGCCAAAAGGCTAGTAAATTTTGATTCTTCCGAGTTGGACATCATTTAGTGCATGTCTATTCCATAACGCATTCTTTTGGAACTTTTAGGGACCAAGAGTGCTGATGAGGAAGTTTTACCTTCCATGGACTGTCTAGACATCAGAAAAGAAGGGGCTATCAAATCTATTCCTTCTTATTTTGGTGGCGAAGAGGAGGATGACATACCTGATATAGCTGATTACAAGGATTTAGAAAATGTTATAGAGGCAGATCCGGCAAGTGCTTATTTTTTTGTTTTTTTAGTTCTGAAAAAAATGCCATTCCTTTGATAACTAGTGTTATTGGTACAATCCTGTTAGCCTTACATTACCAATATTCTTAGATAATAACACCCTATGTATTCGAGGAAGTTTATAGGCATGTTTTACTATTTTAGGATGGTTGGTTTTGTTAGAAATCAGGCAGTGAAGTATATAATTCTAAAATATACATGCATATTCAGATTAAGATTTCTTTATGGTAAGGATATAAGGTGGAATTACAATCCATGGATTGGATTGTTTGTGATTATAGAAGTTAAAATTGGTAGGAGCATGGAAATTAAAATTTGTGAAAACAAAATTGAAAAAAGATATAATAAAAATATTTTTACTGCAAAGAATGTTATATATATATATATATATATATATATATATAGAGAGAGAGAGAGAGAGAGAGAGAGAGAGAGAGATTTGATATCTTGCCCCTCTTGCACAATCGTGAGGGAAATCCGACGTGGGCGATATGACGTGGCCAAAATCCATTCTCCATATAGCTGTTGTAGCAGCTACTATATAGTAGCTGCTACAACTGTTGTAGCAGCTATTATGTACAACTGTTACAACATAGTAGCTACTACAACTGTTATATTAACTACTACATAGTAGCTGATACAACAGTTATAGCAGTTACTACATAGTAGTTGTTACAATTGTTATGACAGCTACTTCACATACACAACTATTTAAGCAGCTAGTAGTATCTACTACATAGTAGCTGCTACAATAGTTGTATACTTGTATGGAGAAGAAAAATGTTGCATACAGATGAGAGAGGAAAGAGATAAAAAGGTGTTGCATACAGATGAGAGAGAAAAGTTGTTGCATGCAGATGCGAGGGATTAAAAAAATAGATTTTGGCCGCGTCAGATTGCCCACATTGGATGTCGCTCACAATCACTCATATAAAGTCAGGCAGGATAACATTTCTCTCTCTCTCTCTCTCTCTCTCTCTCTCTCTATATATATATATATATATATATATATATATATATATAAATTGAAAAAAAAAGAGATTTATGATCCTTGTTGATTAAGATAGATTATCGTATTCTCCTTCAGTCTACAATAACCTTACTCAATCAACAGTGAGGGAGAGAAAAATAAGTGAAGCATTGAGTCTAACAAGTGATGACAAGGTTGAGTGATTCATCCTTTGATCTCATGGTGAATGCTGAAATGCGATGAGGCTAAACAATTTAAGAGGGTGATGAAGACTCTTCTTTCCTTGCAACTCTCTTAGAATCATGTTGGAATTAATGGGAAGGCTAAATTGATCAAGTTTCTCAAGTTCATCTCTATTTAACAAAGATGATCTAAATTTATTCCATTTTTAATTTCAATTTGATCATAATTTAATGGATTCTAGTAATTTTCTATTACAATTCAACTTATTTCTAATTAATTTCCTTGAACCCCTAGTTTTTTCTTATCTTCTTTTTTAATTTTTATAGTATCTGGTTCTTGAAAAGTATCAGAACCTTGCCAATACTAAGTCAACTCAGGCAATTCATATTGGTACTGGATGATTTTACCAACTATACTGGTTATATCTAGTCTGATAGTTGCTAAATCAGACAAGAGCTGGTCAAGTATCAAGATGTTGCTATGTCCTTGATGTTGGCGGCCTCAGTTGTTTGAGTGCATAATGACTGGAAACTTGCTTTTCTCATTGTCAGTGCTGCACTTATTCAAGCTCTTTGCCAAATTATTTATGTCTAGGAAGGTTTGTTCTGGGTGTAAAATTAAAAATTCTTCTATTAAATTTTTTTTCTCTCACCATTGACAGAATAAACTTATCCATTTGGAGGGCTTTGTATTGGATTAATGTTGGTTCTATTCAGGAAAAGATAAATACAGCTATGACGCCTTGAAACTTTCTTCCATTAGCTTATTTTTTTGTTAAGTTGTCAATAAATTGCTATTCATCTATTTCTTGACAGGCTGAGTATGCATATTTAGTCCAGCGTCGTCACCAAGTAGCTAGATCCTAGCCCTAGTTACCAATGAACAACACCATGCTAACTGTTAGTTTAAAATAAATATTAAAATTGGTGCTTTTGGACGCACATACAGAACAAAATAAGGTTCTTTAAAGTTTTTTGTTGTGTACTTGCAGTTGGTTTGACTGCTTTCTAAGAATAATATATTCCAAAAAGTTTCTCTCTACATTTGATATATATATCTGGATGTTATTGTGTGGTTCAATTAAATGCAGGCCACCCTCCAGTCAACTTATTTGGTTGCAACTGAACCAGAGGATGACAACATTCTTCTAACCCGAACATATGATATTAGCATCACGTAAGTTATATGATGGATAATGATTGTTGCTTCTCCCTAGACAACTGTTTAGCAAGTATGTCTAATAAACAATTATAACTCACAGATGCACCATTCAGCTCTACATGTTGATTACAGTTTCCTATATCCAGATTTTAGTTTGAGGATTGAAATCTAAGATTCACTGGCATATTTTATGTTAACAGTTTGCAAAATAATAACATGACAAGAGGACTATGTGTATGTGCTTAACACAGAAGTGGATCTTATAAAAACTTACATGCAATCAGTGAGGGTATCATGTTTGAATCAAGGTTTAAAATCTCGACCCGTGCCGAAGTTTCGGTCCCAGACCGGAACGATACGGTTTCGGTATCGTATCGTGCCGTGCCGGTATGGTTTCGGTATTTTTTTATTTATATATATTAATTATTAGATAAATATATTTATTTGTATTAGATAAATACAATTTCGAATTAAAATTGAAAGATTATAATATGCTATAATAACTAATAAGTATATAAATTAACTAAAATACTACTTTATATATAATAATTATTTATATATAATAATTATATGAATTAATTAATTAATTATTAATTTAAATAATATATATAATGATAAAAAAATATTAGAATATTAATTAATTACTAAAACAGTAAAATTAAAAAATAATAAAAATTATCAAAATATAAAATTGAATTGCTATAATTTTTTTAAAATTTTTAGAATTTTTTTAGAATTTTTATAAATTCAGAAAATTAATTAATAAAAATTATCAAATTTATTTTTTAAATTTTATTGTGATAATATTTATTTAGGGAAATGTTAGATTTAAATAAATAATTTTATTATTTTTCTTATTTAATTTGTATTTAATGTGGGAAATGTTAATTTTAATTATTTTTTTTTAATTTTTTTTGTTTCGTTGCCCACCGGCGGAGGCGGAGGCGGAAGCGGAGGCGCGCGAGCCTGCGACGGCGTCGCGCGGGTCCAGCGCCGGCCCTTCAGGCGAAGCCGGAGGCATCCCGCGACGCCTCCGGCGAAGCCAGAGCAATCCCGCGACGTCTCTGGCCTGCGTTTTGCCCTACTGGCGGAGGCGGAGGAGCAGCGAGCCCGCGAGGGCGTCCTGCGCTGCTCGTCGTCGCCGCTACAGCTCGCCACTGCTGCTCGACGCTGCCGCTGCCGCTCGTCGCTGCCGCTCGCCGCTGCTCGCGTCGGTACGCTTGGCTTTCTCGAGCCGGTTTCGGCGCACGAGCGGAACGAAACGGTTTCGCCCGTTTCGTCCGAAACCAAACGAAACCTAAATCCTTGGTTTGAATAGAATTTGTATATGACATATTTGGCGTAACATGGTCCTATAAAAGCAGGAGCTTATTTGAGATATATCCTCATACAACAAATACAGAAAAAAATTTAATATTGGTCTCTAGTATTTTTATTGGACAAAATCTTGAAAACCTATTGTTTGTCTGTTCTCTTAGTGAAGTTCTCTTTCCTAGATGATTATTGAGCTTATACATTCTTTGTTTTTCCAGGTATGACAAATATTATCAAACTCCTCGTGTGTGGCTAACAGGATATGATGAGGTTGTTTTATTACAATTGTGTTTCTCCATGTAATTGATAAAGGCATTGAAGTAAACCAGTTGTTTTGATTTGGTTTTGGCATTTACTTATTGATGAATGTGAGTGTTAATTTTAATGATTTCTTACTAACTTACTGGTATTAGCATTCTACTATCATCTCAATTTGACCTATAATGTGTGACTTAGAGCTATGATACGCTCAAGGAAAAATCTCAAAGAAAATCTTAGAGAATGACGTGACATTTTACATGCACACGTCTGATTACTACCCGGACACCATCGGCGGCCTTTGGCCGCCGCCCCGAATCAAAATATGCCATGGGGGCACGTTGAACCCGTCAAGGATCGCTGCATGTAAAGTGTCACGTCATTCTCTGAGATTTTCCTTGAGCATAGTATTTTTCTTATGTAATTATGCACGGTGTAAAATTTATCCATTTAACTAATTTTATTAAAATCTAAGAAATAATTGTTATTACTTAGTGATGGTTATCACTGCAATAATTTTTTTTTAGTTTTTGTATTCTTCTATTGTAGATTATTTTGACGAGTTTTTCTCTTTGGGTGGTGATTATAAACATAATTTCACTCTAAAGTAGACTCTTGGCCTTTAAATTTACCTGTTAACCTTTTATAACATGTATTAACTATGCTCTGATATTAAATTACAGCGAAGGTGCCCTTTACAGCCAGAACTAGTATTTGAAGATGTTAGCCAGGATCATGCACGAAAAACAGTATGTCGTATTTATTTATTTATTTTTCATTTTATGCAATATCTTCTCTATCAAGAAATATCATATGAAATAACTAAGTTTAAATTCTTGTAATTCAAGTTTGTTAATTATTTATATGTCTTGTTAAAAAGGAGTAGGATGTGGGAAGAATTACTGAATTCCACCCTTACATGAGAGGAGTCTCGCATCTTCAATTGAGGATTCTCAAAATATTTAAATATTAAAAAAATCTCACCTTATGTGCCTTGACATTTTGTGTTGGATTCGGCTCTCTTGGACTTCAACATGCCATAAGTGCAAGAGGTTTAGGTTCAGATCCTATCAGTGCCAGAGAAATAAAATAAAATAGTTAGGCCCAATGGACATGAGACGGTGTATTAAACTTAGGATGCTCTTTACCCAATAGATCCATTTAAAATATAAATTGGTCTCTTTTGTAACGTCTCAAACTTTTGGAAGAGTGGTTAGCCAATCAAATTTATTAGTTGAAGCTAGGATGACCATTCCCCATAGTCCTACATCAAGAAGTGCAATGGTCTATCATACAAAATCTAAATTGATTTCAAACTTTTTTAGAATAAGGATTATCTAACTTTAATATGGTATGAGAGCAGAGATTCAGGTAGGAAAAAAAAATTTGGTTGATGAGTGGTATAGATTTCATTTGACAAAGGATCCACTAGAAGGGTTTTCAAATGGTTTCACAGAGCAACATTGTGATAGAAATTGTTAAAACCTAAACCTCATAAATTCTAGCAATCTGAAATAGAATTCGAAATAGGAAATACAATTTCAAAGCATAGATCTTGTTTTTTCAAAGATATGGCATAACAAAGTAAAAGCGTAAATGAAAGCATCAAGGAACTTGATTGAAGAGCCATAATCCTTGTCCTGTAGCATCATTCTAATTGATGCCCCTGAGGAAGAAGATGAAGTGGAAGCAAACAAGAAGAGATCTTCTAAGGGATTTAGGGATGACGGCGCCACACAAACTCTCGTCAATGGGGAACGAGGGTTCTCTAAAGATATCCTAATCCATCGGGGACCTCTCCCTTATGAATTTGTTACGTGATCATCTCATATCCCCTATAAACAATCTGGTCCATAATTTCATTGGTATATGACTAAAGATGTCATACCTACTATATATGCTTGGATCAAGTCCTAATATTAATTACAATACTAATGTCATTAATGGCATAGATTAAGATATCGATGTGTAGTATGGAAATTATATGAAATGCGGTTAGTACATGTCAATTTCCAATTCGTCTTATGTGACCTAAAAGAGTCTGATTATATTTGTTAAAACTTTATGCTACACTGCACTAGCAAATCATGATCCAAGCCTTATGATTTTAAATGGAATTTATATCATATTTACAAATGTCAAATGCTAAACAATAGCAATAAATCATGCTATTTTATTTCAAGTGTCAAACAAATGTATAAATACCCATTAATGCTTTGAACTTTAAGTACATACAATTATCTAAATAAAATATTTGCTTTATATATATATATATATATATATATATATATATATATATATATATATATATATATAGCAATAAAGAAAATACCGACTCACACTAAATAACTTCTTTTTCTATAAGAACTCATATTCGTAATATGCACATGAAACACTTTAAGCATCAAGCTCTTGGTGAGTGGATCTGCCAACATGGAATCATTGCTGGTGTGTGTTCTATCATGATATGGCACTCCGAACTCTTTCTTTAACTGCCAAAAACTTGTCGATGTGTTTGAACATTGACGAGCTACAGTTGTTCTTGGCATATAATTCTGTGATTTTATTATCATAGTTGATCTGCCTGTCAATGCTATCAATGATCTGCAACACTGTGATGAAGTTCCGCAACCAAATTCCATGATTGCTATCAATTCTGCCTTTATGTAGAAGTGGCTACTAGCGTCTGCTTGACGTTCTTACAAGATATAGCCCCTCTAGCCAACATGAAAATATAGCCTAAAGTGGACCTTCTGCTATCCAAGCATCCAACAAAATCAGAGTCTGAATATACAACCACCTTCAGGTGATCTGACCTCCGATACGTAAGCACACGTTCTTTAGTTCTTTGCAAATATCGCATCATTCTCTTTACTACTGGAACGATCCTTGGTTACTTACATATCTGTCTAACATCCCTACTATAAATGTTATATCTTGTCGTTTACAAACTTGTGCATATATAAGACTTCTCATAGTTGACGCATCTTTATTTCAAGTTCAAGACGTTCACACTACTACAAACTAAATCTGTTACCTTTAGACACAGATGTGTCACCAGGTCCACAGTTCTATATGTTATACCTTATAAGCACCTTTTCAATATAGGTCTGTTGTGAAAGTCCAAGAATGCTTCTTGAATGATTACGACATATTTGTATGCCTAAAACAAAGCATGTTTCACCAAAATCTTTTATTTCAAAATAACTGGATAGAAATGACACGGTTTCATTCAGCACACTTTTATTATTGCTCGCAATCAATATGTTGCCTGCATATAGAACAAGTATAACAAACTTGCTACAACTTGATCAAATTTTCGACACCATTGACGGGGCGTTTGTTTCTAAATGAATTTTTTTAATCTACGTACTAGGTGCTTTCAAGCATCGTACTAGGTGCTTTCAATCATCAGACTCAAAGTTCTCTGATTGCATCATATATATAGACTCCTTAATGTCTTCATTGAGGAATGCAGTCTTTACGTCTATTTGGTGTAGCTCCAAATCAAAATGAGCTATAAGTGTTATGATTATCCTGAGGGAATCATTTGTTGACGAGAGTGAGAAAGTCTCCTTGTAATCAATGTCCTTCTCTGAATGAATCCCTTAGCAACAACATGAGCTTTATGTTGTTCAACATTGCTTCTTGAATCTCACAAAGTTTTAAATATCCATTTACATCCAATGGGTTTCGTACCTTCAAGCAATTCGAAACGTCATTGTCTGTCATAGACTTCAACTCTTCTTGCATGACGTTAATCTACCTTTCAGGGTTAGAGTAGTGTTTGACTTCATGGGAAGATGCAAGATCACTTTCCAACACAATATCAAACTAGTGCTCTTGGAGATAATCATAATTACGAGAAATCGTGGATCTCCTATCTCTAGTGGATCACCTTAAAGACACTTGTGCTTAAGGTGGTTGAGGTACTTGCTCATCAATATAAGGCAATATCTCACTTTGAGTGATTGGTTCCTCCAATTGCATTGGAGATGTCACGGGAATATCTTGGTGCACTATACTCACTGGATGTGCGATATCCATAATGTCCAGTATGGTAACAATATCATTACTAATTACACTAGTAATGACCAAAGGAGGATCGCTAATGCTTTCCTCAAAAGATATTTCCCTTACCTTATTACTCTCACCGTCTTCAATGAATTTGGTATTTCCCGTTTCGAAGAAGGATTTATTAGAGGGATCATAAAATTTATACTTTCTTGACTTCTCAAAGTAACCCACAAAATTGTAGTTAATTGTTCTTGAGCCTAGTTTCTTTTCATTAGGTCTGTAAGACTTAGTCTCAGCTGAACAACCCCAGACGTGTAAATGTATAATGTTAAGCTGTCTACCTGTCCATATATCGAAAGGGGTTTTAGTGACTGCCTTACTAGGTACTATATTAAGTGCACTGCAGTCTTGAGTGTTTTACCCACAAAGATTCAGATAAAGAAGTGAAGATCATTTTACTTATCATATTTTTTAGGGTACAATTGCGATACTCAGTTATACCATTATGACTGAGCGTACCAAGCATGGTATACTGAGGCACAATCCCACACTCGATAAGGTAATTCGCAAAAGGTTCTAGACGTTGTTCACTTGATCCATTATATCGATTGTAATATTCACCTCCACGTTCAGATCAAACAACATTAATTTTCTTACCTAGTTGAAGTTCAACTTCGGTTTTGAAAATTTTAAACATATCCAAATATTTCAACTTCTTAAGAATAAGATACAGATAGCCGAATCAAGAGTAATCGTCTATGAAGCTAATAAATATGTTTAACCATTCCGAGATGCCTTAGGGAATGAACCATAAATGTCTATATGTACTAGCTCCAAAACATCATTACAATGACTTGCTACCTTATTTCATTTGTCAGTTATCTTCTCCTTAACATACTCAATGCAGACATCAACGTCTGACATGTCAAGGGAATCAAGAATTTCATATGACATTAACCTTTTTAGGCGTTGTTTGGATATATATCCTAAACGCGTCACAATATAGTTGAATTCTCGTTAGTCAATTTGCGATTTGTAGGAATGTAGATGTTTGATCTATAAACCTTATCACCCAAGGAGCCATTGTCAATCAAAACTGAATTTAAAAAAATATTGAAAATTTCATTTCCAAATGAACAAGAATAACTTGATTTGTCCAAACAGAAAACTAAAATTAAATTTCGTCTAAAAGATGATACAATGAATGTATTTTCTAAATTCAAATAGACATCAGTTCCTAAACAAAGCCTAAAAACACCAATCGACTCTACTTTATCCTTATTTCTATTCCTTATATACATGTATCTTTCACCATCAAGTGGAAGACAACTCTTGAGATGACCCTGCATAGTGACACTTATGTGAGTAGTAGCATTAGTATTTATCCACCAAGTGTCAGTGGGTATAATAGCCAAATTGATTTCTGAACTAACAAAGTTAGGAAGTTTACCTTTCTTTATGTGCTAGTTGGCGTATTTAGAGCAGTCTTTTTTCATATGGTCTTTCTTCTTGCAGAAGTAACAAGTGGGGTTCAAATCGTGTTTCTTTTGTACCTTATGATCATAACCCTCAACATCTGCAGATTGCATTCCTTTTCGTTTATTGATCTTCTTTCTCTTCTTACTCGAACCTTGAGAACCAGATGCTAAGTGAGCACTTTAGGTGTCTCACACCTCAGTCTCTCCTCTTCTCGCATGCACTGAGCTATAATCTCATTCAATGCCCACTGTTGCTTTTGAGTATTATACGAAATCTTAAAAGTAGTGAACTGTGCCGGCAGAGACATCAAGATAAAATGTACTAACTAGACTCAAACATATTAAGTTTAAGTGCTTTCAGACATGTGATGATATTAGACATCTCTATAATATACTCCATAATGTTCCCTTTGTCGTTATATTGCATAGTTACCAATTTCGAAAAAAGTGTGGTAGTTTCGACCTTTTTGTTTGCCACAAAACGGTCTACTAATTGGCTAAGGAAACTCTTGGCATCCTCTTTCTCAGTTATAGTACCTTTAATTGGTGCCGGTATAGAAAGTCTCATGAAGCTTAGACTCATGCGGTTTGATCACTCCTATTTTTCAAATTCAACCCTAGGCTCAATAGTGCTTTTACTGGTCAGGGCTGCAGGGCAATCATGTCTCAATGTATAGTCTAAGTCCATACATCCTAAGACTACAATCATGCACACTTTCCGCTCAGCAAAATTTGAACTAGTTAGTGTGGGAATGCCATTGATACTGCAGTATCAGATTGCATTGAAATTAAAAGAGAGAAAATTATATAAGCTCGCTATATAATTAAGGCTGATTGATTGATCTTTTCCTGTCGTGATTTCCTGGCTGTAATCGATTGAATCAAATTCCTAATCGACTGGTGGGCTGATCGATTCCTACTGATTTGTCACAATTTAAAGTTGTTAATCGATTGGTCTGACAATTCTGTGTTGCACGACAAGGTTGCCAATCAATTAGTGGCAACCCAGTGATTGATTCAAATCAATTAACACCTAAATTTGGTCGCCAATCGATTAGCTAATTCAGTCAATCAATTGATTGGAATTGATCGATCAGCTTAATTGATTCCCAATAATTATTCGCTATGTAAGACTTGGTAATCGATTGCCCGACCAAAGCAATCGATTACCCCATCGCGATTTGACCTAAAATTAGATCAAACTCAGCTCTTTTTGACAAAGAAAACGCCGGTTCGCTCGCTGTTCTTCGTGTTCTTCACAAAAACGTGAAAAATTCAAAAACACAAGCCTTTCCTAGGTTTGCTTTTATAATAATTCGACGATCAAAAATGAAAACACAAGATCGACGAAAAACCTGTACCCTAGTGCCATAAAATCGAAGAAACAAAGCATGAGCTCTGATTCCAATTGATAGAAAAACTCATGAATTCTTGCAAACCCGAAATAGAATTCGAAACAGGAAATACAATTTCAAAGCATAGATCTTGTTTCTTTGATGACATGACATAACAAAGTAAAAGCATAAATCAAAGTGACAAGGAGGAACATGATTGAAGAGTCATAGTCCTTGTTCTGTAGTGTCGTCCTAATCGATGTCCCTGAGGAAGATGGAGCAGAAGCAAACAAAAAGAGATCTTCCGATGGATTTAGCGATGATGGCGCCACACAAACTCTCGTCAATGGAGAACTATTAAGATACCCTAATCCATCGAGACCTCTCCTTAATATAGGACTCTGATTTGTTATCCGCCATAGATGATAACGGATCGGCTAAAGGATTTTACACATTAACCCACATTCAATAATTTGAAATCCAATAACCTTAAGTTAGATCACTTAAATGGATTCGGTTGGTTCATATTCGTATACAAGTTACATTAAACTCACCTTAAGAGATTAAATCCAACACATTGGTCATATTTGTTAGGCTATAGTTAACGCCTTTGCTTACCCATTATCATGTTCAGTATGGTAGATGTGGGCATCTTGATAGTTTTGTGAATTCGTGCATTGGTGGATCATTTGTAAGAACTAAGTGAACTTTTAGTTTCAGCACATTGTAGCATATTCCGGTTTAAGTCTCAATTTATAGTTTGCATGCATGTAGAAAGTTCTATATTTGCAAATTGCAGCCCTATTTTGTTGTTTTTCATAGTTCTCATAACAAATGTCTGAAAACATCTCTTTCCCTTTGCTCCTTGTGTTCGTCTTTTATTTTTGAAATTTATTCTTGATGTGAGAACTTAATTGTTTGACTTTTTTATATTGATTATCGGGAAACTGACAGGTGACAATTGAAGATCATCCTCACATGCCAGGGAAGCATGCATCTGTTCATCCATGTCGGCATGGCGCTGTGATGAAAAAGATCATTGATGTTCTAATATCACGTGGAGTTGAACCGGAAGTTGATAAGTAATTTCCCAGCATAATAACCTAATTAAAAAGCTTTGGAAATCGAAACTTAATAATCTTCATTCTTCAACATCCACGTTTCTTTCTAATGGTCTCTTGTATTTGATAGGTATCTCTTCTTGTTCCTGAAGTTCATTGCCTCTGTGGTTCCTACTATTGAATACGACTACACTATGGACTTTGATCTCGGCAGCTCCAGTCATTGATCACAAAGGTAACCTTCTGGGTAGTGGATGTGATCTGGGGTCATATTATTAATTCATTTTCGATAAGATTCTTATCGCATTATGTTTCTCGATGCAGTGGTCTGGTTGATGATGGCGTGGAGTGGAACAATATGTTGTGCAGTGTTTTATTTTTCATGATCACCTTCTACAAAATTGCAGCTGGGATCAAGTTAAAGCGACGAAGTGAGGAAACTATTTATCATATTTTAACACACGAATACGGTCGAGTCATTACGCATGCATGCGTGCTTTCCTAATGTAAAACGAGTGAAAGAAAATGTAGGCAGTTAATGGCGTTATTTGTATATAATTGATGTTTTAACCTTTCAATTTCATAATCATACACTCTTCTCAAGTAAATCATCTTCTGGTCGGATCAAAGCTAAGCTATCAAACAAAATCCTGATTTGAGTATTCGCAACAGTCTTCTTCTCTGTGTGGATTTTACTGGACTCTCTTTTGTCATGCTACTTTTGCACCGATGGACTGTGTTTGATAGTTATGCACTAACAGTTGCTTATCTAGTGGTACTTGAATTAAATTTAAATAACCTTTTAAATCATTAGATGAGGGCCCCACCTCCTAGCCAGACCCTATTAATGAGGTTGAAAAAACCTCATTAATAATTTTGTGACCGGGGATATGGTACAACGGAAGGATGATTAGTTATTATCCTAAGCATCCGCGGTTTAATCTCCAACTACGATATATTTTATAAGAATTTTTTCTCCAAATGAGATGTGAATCCTGGGATGTTGAGCTTCTAGACTGTTCGTCACGAGCGCTGTCCGATTTATCCTGGCGATCGATGGGAAATTTTTGTGGGACCGGATCGGTCGTTCGAGGTTGGAAAAACCTCGTTAATCATTTTTAGCCCCCGAGGCAATGGTGTGGCGGAAGGGCGATTAGTTGTCATCCCAGACATTCGCTGTTTGATCCCCAGCTACGACATATTTTGTAGAAATTTTTTCTTCAAATAGGGTGCGAACCCTGGGACACTGGGCTTTTGAACTGCCCGTCGCGAGCACTTCCCGATTTATCCTGGCGGCCGGTGGAAAGTTTCTGTGGGGCCGGACCGGTCGCCTGAGGTTGGAAAAACATCCTTGATCGTGTTTAGCCCCTGGTGCTTTGGTGTAGCGGAAGGGAGACTAGTTGTCATCCCAGACATCCGCGGTTCGATCTTCAACTACAGCATATTTTGTAGAAATTTTTCCTTTAACTAGGGCGCGAACCCTGGGACGCTGAGCTTCTGAATTGTCTGTTGCGAGCACTTCCCGATTTACCCTGGTGGCCGGTAGGAAATTTCCGTGGGGCTAGGTCGGTCGCCCGAGGTTGGAAAACCCTCGTTAATCATTTGCCCGTGGGCTATGGTGTAGCGGAAGGGCGACTAGTTGTCATCCGCAGTTTGATCCCCATCTACAACATATTTTGTAAGAATTTTTCCTCTAAATGAGGCACGAACCCTGGGACGCTGGGCTTCTGGACCGCCCGCCATGAGCACTTCCTGATTTACTCTAGCGGTCAGTGGGAATCTTCCGTGGGGTCGAACCGGTCGCCCAAGATTGAAAAAACCTCGTTAATCATTTTTTTGCCTCCACGGGCATAACTAAGATGGTAAGAGATTGGTAAATTGTCACTAGAGATCTTAGATTCGAGTCACAAGGGTGGTGGGGCGTAAATTCCTTCGTCCTGTGTAAAAAATCTCTCTCCCCCAACCTTTTGCCTTCTTAGTCACTGTGATTTACCTCCTCTGTGTTGGTCTTGGGGCTGGCTGGCAGGGGCGTTGGGGGCGAGCATTTCATCTTTTGTCACCTATTCTACGTACGCCAATGGCTCGCCACCGACACCCCAACCTAAGCCCTCTACGCCGCCGTCGATGGATGCGGTCGACCAGCTCCAAGCCGCTCCTCATCAGTCCGATCAGCTCCACCTCATCGTCGGAGAAGGCGTCGTGATTCTCATCATCCTTCTTATTCCTCCTCCTTCTCCTCAACTCCGATAGAGCTTTTCCTCCGATCGGTGCCAATATTGTGAAAAATCTATAAGCATGGAGTCTTGAGAGCATTGTGAACGTACGTTAATCTTGCTCTAAGATCTTCCTCTACGATCTTCCAAGATGGAGATCTTCCTTTAAGATCTTCCAAGAACGAGCCATCGGTAAATAAAAGACTAAGGTTGATTGGGGTTGTTGGAGCTTCAAAGAGAGGAGGTTCATAGGAGAAAATAGCTACAACCTGGAGATGAACAAAAGGAAGAGAAAGAAGCTTAGAACAGTGCTGGGAGTGTTCTGGCTTTGTCACTCCGACACTCAAGTAAGTTTCGGAGGGAAGATGAGAAAATAATGAAGAAGATGAACAGTAGCTTGATTAAAGATGATTGCATATCTCCGTCCGCGCTTGTGGATCCCTTTATATAATACTACTATCACACCTTTCTCTTCTGTATGTATTAATGATATATTAATTATGGATGAGACGTGAATCATACTATAGTAGAGGGAGTGTCTCATCATATCCTTTGGTATCATACTGATCAAGATACAGGAGATGGTACCTCACGTGCTTTGACAGCCCACACGTTGTGTTAGTACGGGCGCCACATTCTATAATGAGCTAGCTTATGCGATTGTTGGACTACAAAGTGAGTGAGCCAAAGATTGGGGGCTTGTTACAGAGAAGAACATCAGATCACTAGGGCCCGATGGAAAGGGACAAGACATATCCTGTCGATATAGGAGGTGCCTCTCTGAGCGGCCTAACTAGTTGGGAATAACAAGGCACATTCGGGCGGAAAATCTGACAGGGAGAAGCGACGAGAGTATCCGGTCGGGATTCTAAAGACTAATTGACCAGGAAGAAGCAAATAGCCTCCGGTCGGGGTGCTAAGGACTACCCGACCAGGGAGAGTCGAAGAGCTTCTGATCAGGGTGCTATGGACTATCC
This sequence comes from Boesenbergia rotunda, assembly GCA_024364735.1. NCBI lineage: Eukaryota > Viridiplantae > Streptophyta > Magnoliopsida > Zingiberales > Zingiberaceae > Boesenbergia > Boesenbergia rotunda. Next base: position 318,773 of record JAGFNQ010001881.1, on the reverse strand, counting down.
GACCAGGAAGAAGAAGGTAGCATCCGGTCGAGCCTCTAAAGACCACCCGATTGGGGAGAAGCGGAGAGCCTCCAATTAGGGTGCTATGGCTATCCAATCGAGGAGAAGCAGACAACATTTGGTTGGCCTTTTGAAGACCACTCGATTGGGGAGATGGAAAGAGCCTCCGGTCAGGGTGTTATGGAATACTGACCGGGGAGAAGCAAGTAGCATCCGGTTGGGCTTCTGAAGACCACTCGATCAGGGAGAAGTGGAGAACCTCCAGTCTAGGTGCTATGGACTACCCGACCGGGAAAACACAGAGACCACCACATTGACAACCACCTAAACATGACACTTGACCATTGATGGACACATGTAGACTCCCTTAATCGTCACACCACAAGTCTCCCTGTCATGTCTGGTGGAAGGAGGCAGAAGCCTGATTGATTGGATGAAGTGTGCAAAAAATGGTCATTTTTGCCCAGCCATGTGTCGAGTTCATAGTTTGGTATTTATAGCAAGCATGTTTCGGTATGGAATGCATTTAATAAGGCATGATGTTTTATTTAATGCGGCAAGGAGTAATCGACCTCGTACATTGAGTCTGCCAGTGTACGTTTACGAGGTCACGTCGATTGATGTGACTTGATGGGTTGATGAGATCGAAGAGCCAGCAGGATCTTAATGATTCTGGAGATTGCTTTAGTAGGCATGCTTGATCCGACGATGGGGGGAACGATCCTGCCTTTTTGTCTGCTAGATTCAACGATTGTGGTTGATCGGGAGAAAGAATAAATTAGGTCATGGACGAGGAGAGAAGCGCTGCTCTCATTCATCATTTCAACTTTATGCTCTCCTTTGGTGAATTTGCGTTGCCTGCGGCAATCATCATAAGTTTCTATCTGTGCCTCTTCTGATTTCATAGCCTTTCTTCTTCCATGACCATGGCCCCGGCTCATCCACAATCCCCTTGGTACAAGTTGATTCATTCGAGCCTTATCAGGGATTCACGGGATGAAATGCGGATAACTTTTAGCATTTCACCAGAACACCGGATCCGGATATTGAACACTAATCAGGTGCCCTATCTACTAACACCCGGTTTCCTCACCTTCTTACATGGCCAACTCATCAATGGTCTCCGTTTTCCAATCTCGGAGTTCTTTGTGGAGGTATCAAAGTACTTTTGGATTCCCTTTTATCAAATAGCCCCTAACGCCTTTAGGATCCTCTATGGCTTAGTCATAATATTTAGGTTATGTTGGATTCCCTTTTTCATTATTTTTATTACTCAAAATGAATGGCATTTGGGGTTTTCTTTTCCATGGCTAGAGCAGGTGTCACTTTCTCAATGGATGCCCATCTTCCCACAAGGGTTGGAAGAATTGATTTTTCTTCGTGAAACTGTCCATTCCTATGGCTTTTTCAACTGGATGGCAAGTGGAGCGCCAACCCAACCTCCGATCGAACGATACAAGAGAGGCTCCAAGTATAAGAGAGCCTTGGAGATCTTGACCGGTATGTGCTTCGACGTGACGAAGATGATTGAGAATGAAGGCCTACTGTATCAACCCCGATTGAGCCCGAATGTTGTCGGTTCGACGGAGCCGCTCGATAAGTTTCTTAGTGCATATTCCTTCTATGGAGACTAACTTAAGTTCCTTTGGATGCAAAGGCCACGATGTTGAATGCCTCTATCAGTAAGCAAGCGAAGTGGAGCTAAGCAGCTTTAGAGGCGCTGCTCATGCTAGAAGTTTCAGAGGAAGCTGCTAATGGCGCGGAGAGCTCAATCGACCTACTGTTGACTTGAGCACCTATGGGGGCAGGTTTCAAGGCAGGCCCCTCTAGCGAGCGAGCGAGTGAAGTAGAGAACCCCATTGCAGCAACCCCGATCCACCAAGCAACTCTGATCCGACGAGCAACAATGGTGGGGGAATCCGCCCAAGAATCTCCCAGACATCGAATGGGGGAAACGATGGATCCTATTAACGAGATAACCGATGAACCAGTTCCGATTGAGATAGCTGAAGAGAATATTCCAACTCTTGCTGAGTTGCTCCCCATTTAGTTGAAGAAGTGAAAATACTATGCAACTGCTATCGAGAGTGGGGATACAACGGAGGTATCAATGATACCTTCGGTTAGGTCATCGTTTTGGAAGAGGCATCGCATGCACCTTCATCAAGTCCTCAACAGTCGAGCACACCTAGACCAGGCCTACCAGCAGAGGGTGAAGTACCTCCAAGCATCTCAATCGGGAGGACTAGCACAACACCTCCAGTTATGTAGCAACTTGGATGTCTTGGAAGTCAGTCGTCGTTCGAACACCTCCATTCTTAGGACAAGCTAGTATCAACTTCCTTCACTAGTACTAACTTACTATTTTGCAGTTGTGGTCAGAGTATTTGGAGATCAACAACCGAGTGCCACATTTAGTCGCTAAAATAGCATGTGAAGAACTTAGAGGCCCGCGTAGCCGAGCGAGCTCGAGCGATAGAAGAGACAAGACCCAGGCAGCGTGACCCCGAGAGGAGGCTCAACCTTAGACGAGCTTATTAGCTCTCTTAAGGGAATAACTTGAAGTCGCTTGGACTAATCTCGCTACCCCAGAGAGTGACTTGGAAGTAGCCGCTGCTAAGGACCAAGAGATCCTATAGACTCAAGTAGCTCCAATGGAGGCGGAGCGTGAGCGGCTGATAGCCCAAGTAGCCGCCCAAGAGACCTGAGTGACGGGCCTAAAGAGGGATACCGCTAACTAGCAAAATCAATTGGCTCGGGCCATAGAAGCCATAGAGACTCTGAAGAAGCAGGCTGCTGAGGAAATAAAGAGTCGAGGTGATGAAATTGTTCAATTCAAACTCGTGAGGGTTGACCTGGCTACTTATAAGGCTGGAGAGGAGGAGCGCCAAACGATTGCCAAGCGGGATTTTCTGTAATTGCAATAATATTTTGACTTGCATAACACTCAAGTGTCGAAAAGGCTCGAACAAGGCTTCAAGGGAATAGTCCAACAAGTTATCAGGGTTGAATTAATACCATCTGGTACCTCTATGGAGTTCCCCTATCTAGCCAAAGTATGGGAAGAGCTATTCGACTCGAAGATAACTGACAAATGATGGAGGCATGTTCTTTTTGTGTTGTTGTGAGGCTTGATAGTGTTTGTACTGAGCCAAAAGTGCCAAAAGCTCATGGCTTTTCCCTTATAATGGGCTTAAAAGTTCTACTTTTGGAAGAACACTCATATTTTGACAGGTGTCTATTGTTCAGGAGAAAAAGGATTGGTCTAGCCGGGAACTAGTGGAGAGTGACTGACTAAAAATTTCATGGAATTTCATATCGGAGCTTCGTTGAAGAGACCGACCGAGATTGTTAAGCGCTCTAGTAGGCGATCCCATTGAGGGTTCCCGACTAAGAATTCCTTGGAGATTTTCTTTGAAAATTTGTGGGAGAACCCAACTAGGAACTTGTTAAGCGCTCCAGTCGGTGAGCCCATTAAGGGTTCCCGAATAAGAATTTCTTGGAGATTTTATTGTGAAAATTTATTGGAGAGCCTGATAGGGAGGTCATTAAGCGCTTTATTCGGTGAGCCCATCGAGGGTTTTCGATTGAGAATTCTTTAGAGATTTTTTGTGGAAATTTGTTGGAGCGCCCAACTAGGAGGTTGGTTAGCTCTCTAGTCGGTGAGCCCATCGAGGGTTCTCTGTTGGTACAATCATACTCCAAATATTATTTACTTTCGATGTTTGATTAAATGAGTTTAAGTTAGACAATGTTGGTGATATAACATGAAACTTAGTAAGTAGGTACAAAGAAAAGTCCAGGTATGAAGACTTAGCAAGGGAAGCCCAAGAAGATTGTTTTGGCGGATGAAGTCCCAGAGGTGCAACCTCTTGGCAAAAGAAGACTTAGCATGATAAAGCTGAGGGAAGTACTTCAAGGCAAGCGTAAGGATGAAGAGTTGAGGGCTCAGAAGCATTCTAAGAGCGTAAGAGTGATGGAAGGTGTTTGAAGGCATAAGTCTACGCTAAGGAAAAATAGAACCTCACATTCATGATGTATCAGCCGACTGGTGAGAGGATCAGTCGACTGGTACACCAAATAGAGAGTTGAGTCGACTGATAAGAGGAATAAGTCGACTGCTACCCAACACTGGACCAAACAGAAAGATCAGTCGACTAGGTCAGATCCCAATCAACTGATATGTTACCATTGCAGGTTGACGACATAAAATCAAACGCAATCTACAGTGACCATTGAAACTCATCAGTCAACTGATCATGATACCAGTCGACTAATGTTGAGGGTAATACAAAAGTAGATTTCAGAGCTTGAAGAAGACATAACTTGGTCTTCTCATTTTTCTTGCACGTTCTGAAGTCTCCAAGTTTTCAAGTTCTCAATTTCTTCCTCCAAAAATCATTCTAATCTTGTAGGAAATCATCTTGTAAGGGTTTCTCCAACTTTAAACTTGATTTGAAAAGGAGAAAAGCATAGTGGAGATTGATTGTGTGGGTGTAGATCCTTGGATTAGTCACCTCAAAAAGGCAGAGACCAAGTAAATCAAGTGAGTTAGCATTATTTTAGTTGTTTTTGATTTTGTCTATATTTACCCCCCCCCCCATCTAGCTAGACGCAAAGGTCCTAACAAGTGGTATCAGTGTAAGGTTCGTCTCAGTAGAACTCATCGTTAACCGAAGCATCAAGATGACTTTTCAAGAGGGATATAACACCACTCGACCACCTTTCTTTGATGGCAACGATTTCGCATATTGAAAAGGTAGGATGGAGTATTATTTGATAAATGATATTGAAAATTGATTTAGTATTGTAAATGGTTTTGAGAAACCAAAGGATGAGTTCGGAGCACCTCTTCCAACCAAGGAGTGGACAAAAGATCTGTAAAAAAGTCAAGCGAATGCAAAGGTCATAACTACTCTATAGTGTAGACTTTTCAAGGAGCAATTAAACAAGGTTAGACCATTTAACTCCACTAAAGAGCTTTAGGAAAAGCTCGTTGAGTTAAATGAAGGATCAAGTGAATCAAGGGGAGCCAAAAGAGATCTCTTGGTGAGCCAACTTCAAACTTTCACCATGAAAACCAATGAGACCGTGAGTCAAATGCATGGTAGATTTAAGGAGATAGTAAATGACCTTCATGTAATAGGTGAGAAAACTGACAATCGGGATCTAATAAAGTATGTTCTTCAATCTTTTCCTAGCCACCTTATGGGCATCAATGGTTGATGTATATAAGGTCTCTAGAGATCTTTTAAGAGTTAAACTTGATGAACTATTTTGTGAGTTTAAACTACATGAACAAGCTAATGTGTCTTCAAAAGAGAAAAACATAGCTCTTGTTGTAGAGAAGAAGGAGAAGAAGAAAAAAAAGAAAGAGAAGAAGGAAGAATCTTCATCATCCTAGTCCGATCAAGAGTCTTCGGATAGTGATGAGGAGATGTTGGCTAGTGAAGTGGCTCATTACGTCAACAAGATGATGGGAAGAACAAGAAAATTTATAAGGAGGGATGTGAAAAAGATGTTTCAACCTTCAACAGGTAAAAGTGGTCAAAGTTCAAGTTTTAATACCAATGTCATTTGTTATGAATACAATAAAAAAGGACACATCAAGCCAAATTGCCCGGAATTGAAAAAGAAAGAAGAAAAGGAAAAGAAAAAGAAGGAGAAAAAGAAGAAGGAGGCAATGGTGGCTCAAGCTACATGGGATACACTAAGCATTGACTCATCAGATGAAGATGAGCTATGTCATGTCAGAAGACACGTGGCATTTATGACTTTTAAAGATAACAAAGAAACTTCAAGTGAGGAGGAAGCTTCAAGTGAGGAGGAAGTGTCAAGTGAAGAGAGTTCAAGTGATGAATCGTCATATAGTGACAATGAGGTAAAAGAATCTCCCAAAATTAAATTTCTTTACAAAACTATTGCTTATCTCAAGAATGCTTTGGCCAAGTCAGAATCTAGGGTTAAGATGTTAAAAGGAGAACTTATGTCTATTAGGAGTAGCGCATGTATGCATAGTGAATCAAGCATGATTAAGGGAGAAGATAACCATTTGAGAAATCAAGTTATTGACTTGAGAACATGTTTAGAGAAATTTACAAATGGGTTAAAGTATCTTGATATGATTCTTAGTAATCAAACAGCCGTGTACAACAAGGCTGAATTAGGATATAAACCTAAGACCAAAGAGGTTGCCTATATTTCTCTTATAGGAAGAAATGATACACCTAAAAGGAAAATCATTAAAAGTAATGTAAAACAAGCTTGGGTCCCTAAGAAGTATTTGAATGATATTATTGGATCAAGTTCATGGGTACCAAAAGATTGTTTCATATTATTTAGGTAAAAGAAGAAAAGGATTCAAACATGTGGATTGTGGATAGTGGTTGCTCAAGGCACATGACCAGTGATATGAGCAAGTTCTCCATAATTAACTACATAATGAAAGGAATGATATCTTTTGGAAATGGTGGGAAACTCAAGATTATAGGTAGAGGTATAATTAAGGTATCACCTACAATCACCATCCATAAAGTGCTTCTAATTAAGAATATGAAATTCAATTTTCTTAGTGTTAGTCAATTGTATGATCCCGGATATAAAGTGGAGTTTCATGCAAATAAATGTTTGGTTAAATACAATAGCTCGAAAAATATTATGATGGAAGGGTATAGGAAAATAAATCTTTATTATATCAATCGTTCCTATGCATCTAACCTTTCTACTAAGTGTCTTTTATCAAAAGAAGAAGAAGGATGACTATAGCATAGAAGACTTGGACATATCAACATGAAGAACATAGCAAAAGTAGCCAAAATGGAGTTGGTAAAAGGACTACCAAAGATCAAATATGTCAAAAATAAAATGTGTGATGCATGCCAAGAGGGCAAGCAATCTAAGTCATCATACAAAGGTAAAACTCTAACTAGTACTTTTTTACCATTAGAATTGTTGCATTTAGATCTTTTTGATTATCATAGTACTCCTTCATTAGTAGCATAAATATTACTTAGTGATTGTTGATGATTTTTCTAGATACACTTGGGTCTACTTCATGAAAAAAAATCTCAAAATCAACTGAATTTGGAGTGATCATGGTGGAGAGTTTAAAATTTTAAACTTCTCTAGTTTTTGTCTAGAAAATGGGTACAAACATGAATTTTCTTATCCAAGAACACCTAAACAAAATGGGGTTGTAAAAAGAAAAAAATCGAGTCTTACAAGAAGCGGCTAGAACTATACTTAATACTTATTCTTTACCTAGTTATTTTTGCGTGGAAGCAGTGAATAGGACTTGTTATATCCAAAATCGTATTTTAATTCATCGATTCTTAGGAAAGACACCCTTTGAATTATAGAATGAGAAAATTCCTCAAATTCACTATTTTAAAGTATTTGGTACAAGGCCTATATCTTAAATACTAAAGATGATTTAAGAAAATTTGAGTCTAAGACGGATGAAGGCATTCTAGTTGAGTACTCATCTACTAGTAGAGGATATAGAGTATACAAAAAAAGGATTCAAATGATTGAGAAATCATCTAATGTTGAATTTGATGAGTCTACTAGTACTTATCCTAAGAAATCCTCCATTGATAAGAATATAGATAAAGGAAATCAAAACATTACCCAAGCAATTCAAAACTTACACTTAGGGGGTATTGATCAAGAGGGAGGAAGAAGTGCTTCGGATGATGAATGATGCAATGATCATCATGAAGCTGATGAGCCCACAATCTCTAGGACTTTAGGGCATCATCAAGATCATCCTATTGACCAAGTAGTTGGAGATGTTGCGCAAGGAGTAAGGACTAAATCCTATTTTAGAGAGCATACTAGTCAAATTGTTCTAATATCACAACTTGAACTAAAATCGATTGATGAAGCCTTAATTGATACTGATTGGATCTTAACAATGCAATAGGAGTTGAACCAATTTGAGTGAAGTGAAGTATGAGAATTGGTCCCAAGACCCAATGATAGTACAATTGTCACAACAAAATAAGTTTTTAGGAATAAATTAGATGATCTAAGGAGAGTTACTAGAAACAAGGCTAAATTAGTAGCTAGGGGTTTCAATCAAGTTGAGGGGCCTGATTATAATGAAATTTATGCTCCCATAGCTCGATTACAGTCCATTCGGATCTTATTGGAATATGTCGCTCACATGGGCTTTAAACTTCATCAAATGGATGTGAAGTCGATATTTCTTAATAGGTTTATTAAGGAAGAAGTTTATGTAGAGCAACCACTCGGTTTCGAAACATAGATTATCCAAATCATATTTATAAATTAAAAAAAGTCTTATATGGGTTAAAACAAACTCCTGGAGCTTGGTATGAAAGACTCTCATCCTTCTTAATCTCTAAAGGCTTTAAAAGGGGAACAATTGATGTAACTCTATTTCTAAAGTCTAAAGATAAAGATATTTTTATTACCCAAGTTTCTGTTGATGACTTCATTTTTGGTTCAACAAATAATGAGCTTCTTCATGAATTCATCAAACACATGGAAAATGAGTTTGAAATGAGTCTAGTTGGGGAGTTGACTTTCTTTTTAGGATTGCAGGTCAAACAAACTAATGAAAGAACATATGTCTATCAAACAAAGTATGCTAAGGAAATTATCAAGAAATTTAGTTTGGAAATGCTAAAGTAGTGTCTACTCCCATTGGAATAAATATCAAGATAGATAGTGATCATGAGGGAAAATTAATTGATTCAAAGCAATATAGAAGTATAATTGGTAGTTTGTTATACCTAACCGCTAGTAGACCAAATATACTATTTACGGTAGACATGTGTACAAGATATCAATCTTGTTCCAAAGAATCTCACCTAGTAATAGTAAAAAGAATCTTAAGATATATCAAGGGAACTCTCAATGCCGGTCTTTCGTACCTTAGAACTCAAAATATTGATTTATTTGGGTATACCAATTTTGATTATGCAGGTTGCAAATTGGATAGGAAGAGTACTAGTGATGGATGTCAATTTATTGGACCCTCCCTAGTGAGTTGGAGTAGTAGAAAGCAACCATGTGTTGCTTTATATACAACCAAGGCCGAAATGTGGCTTTGGATGGTTGTGTAGCTCAATTACTTTAGATAATGCATACTTTAGAGGATTATGAGCTTCATTACTCCAAAGTCAAAGTTTTATGTGATAACATGAGCACTATTAATTTGACATAAATCTAGGATAAAACACATTGAAGTAAAGCATCACTTCATTAGAGATCATGTGGCAAGAGGTACCATTGAACTACATTATGTTGAATCAAAATCTAATCTTGTCGACATATTTACTAAGCCTCTACCAGAAGCGAAGTTCACCTCTCTAAGGAGAGGACTTGGTATGTGCTTTATAGAATTATAACTTTTGCCTTGCATGATTTAATACTAAGATAGTGCATCAATACATCTCACAAAAATCCTAGAAGGTCTTACTTGTGTATTTCTTCATTTCATCTTATATTACCTTGATTTATGGTTGTATTTATGCATATGAGATGTTAGGATGATATAAATAATTCACTTGTACTTATGACATTTTAATGAGTTATTAGATGAATCATTTTAGTAATAATAGATCAACTATGGGGAAAGTAAATGTCTAATTAATAGACATCTTGATCATAGATCATAGTTGGATATTTTAAATGTTTTGAAACCATTCTATGTTTTACTTATAGTGGTATAGATTTGAAAAATATATGATTTCAAAATTAGGTTTCAAAATTGATACATAACTTAAGTGTGTTTCAAGATTTTGAGATTTGATCAAAAATTTAAAAATATTTTGACTTTTAATGAAAACATATTTTTCCTATTAAAGGATATCAAAAGAAATATGTTTACAAAATTTTATGATTTTTCAAATTTTTTGAAATTTTGTATGTGTTTTTGAAATTCGGTCAGAAATGTTGAAACGGTTGATTTCAGGGTACCAGTAGACTGATACCTGTCTCAGTCGACTGGTAACAATGTTGTCTAGAGAAACTAGGTTTTTCGATATAGATTAGTCGACTGGTACATTATTAGTCAACTGATAATTCTGTGACCGGAATCAGTCGACTGATCCATGAACCAGTCGACTGATGGTCGTGATTCTTTAAAAAGAACCCCGCACACAGGCGACGTTGAAACTCTAGTTTAGGTTGCCCCTTGACCTCCTTCGACGTTCCAACCATTCCAAGGGTTCCAAAATCCTTGGACTCTCTTCCCTAACCTCTCTCCACTTCAAGATTCGAGTTTAGGTTCCAAAATCCTAGTTTCATCTCATTTTCTTCCTCAACCTTCATGGAGAGACGGTAATGATTTTTCAACTCAATCCTTCCCGTTTATACTACGAATTATGACTAATCTTTTATATTTTTCATGTTTATCTTGTTTTCTTTCTTGATCCTTGTCCTCTTGGTACATGTATGTTGCATTTGCATATTAGGGCTAGGCAAAAGTGTATGGTTGGTGAGGGGACTTCCCGACAACCACCTCTTGAATCTACGACTCCCCAATTTTATTCCAAGGCTACCCGCCAACGATTTAAGAATGCTGATTTCACTTTAATGAATTGTTGGTATCTCAATTGTTCTTTTTTTTGAAGAGATCAACCCTGATTTCATTGAAATCATTAGTTATTTTGGGCTAGATAAGTTGGTAGGTTGCACGCATTATATCAATGTAGATTTTTGCAAAGAATTCTATGTTAATCTACATTACATTAACACTGATGGTAGGACATATGAGTCCTTGATTGGGGAGGGGGGGGGGGGGTCGCCATTCCATTCACACTAAGCGTGTTAAGGTCATTTTAAGGATATCGGGTGTCGGAGAACCTGTTCACATGCTTTCCATATGTTCACATGAACAGGTTCCACTCGACACGCTTGGTGTGAAGGTCAATCGTGTTAAGGTCAATCGAGTGGAACCTGTTCACATGAACCTGTTCACGCTTGGTATGCTTTCAATTCACACCAAGCGTGTTAAGGTTAATTGAGTGGAACCTGTTCACATGAACCTGTTCCATATGTTCATGTGAGCCTTCAGATGGGATTCCATTTGACTTCTCCAGGAATTGAAATTTTCGCCAGAGAAGAGTGGTGGACGGGCACTATTCCATTCTTGGTTGGCCATTTAAATTTTTAACTGAAAAAGAATAAAAAAAACTCATTCCAAGACTGAGTCTTGGATTAGTAGTGTGGGAAGAATATAAAAAAAATAATTGAGTGGTGTTGCACCAACCATGATCTACGGGAAAATTCGAGCGAGAAATAAAATATAAAATTTGTAAATTCAAAAAAAATTCTCAAACTGGTGGTTGCACCAAGTTTGAGCCACCTGCTCTGATACCACTTGTGGGATCGGATTGAATCGATAGAGGGGGTGAATATCGATCGTAAACATTTTCGGAAAGCGAAGAGTAATTGCACAGAGGAAAATGAAAACCAATCGCTAACACGATTTGTTTTTACTTGGTTCGAAGTCGCGGTCGGCTCCTACTCCAAGGCCCACGGTCCTTGACCGTTTACGATGGGTAATTCTATATTTTCGTAAAAGATTACAAGTCAAGAGTACAAATACGAAAAGATTACAAGTCGAGAGTACAAATACGAAAAGATTACAAGTCGAGAGTACAAATATAGAATTGAAAAATAATTACAGCACTTAACAAAATTAACTTTTACCGACGACCGGAGAAGTTAGAAGTTTCCAGAGCAGTGGGTCATCATCAGCGCTTGAATCACGAGTACAGAACTTGTCGGAGCAGTGCGCTTGAGCGTAAGAGTTGAAAGCAATTGATTTGGAAGCCTTGGGGGTGAACCCCCTTTTATAGTAGTCAGTGGGGTGCCTGTGTTGAAGGGGGCACCTGACACGTGGCCTATCCTTCGTGAACTCCAATCCACAAACTCGGTCAGCGCTTTTCCCTTCAACTGGGGCGCCTGAGCTGACTGGAGCGCCTGTGTTAACACAGGCGCCTCAATGACTTCGTCCAGAGGCAGTTTGCTTCGAATGCTTGGAGTAGCCTTGCACTGGGGCGCCTGTCTCATCACAGGCGCCTAGCCCAGTGAGGCGCCTCACTCCATTGAGGCGCCTGAATGCAGAAACATCATCCCTTCGTTCCTGCAACCAGGGTTAGTTCCAAAGACATACAAAACATACAAATGATAAGTTTAGAGTGTTATTTACAGCCTGAGCTGTCTTGGTTCTGACTTTGGGTCTCCCAAATGGAACCCTAGGTCGAACCAACGCCTAATATTCCCTCCTACGGGGAACGCGTCCTCACCTACTCCTCGCGGGAGAATTTACGTTTTTGCCAACCGGCTCCTCCAGTTGGACATTTTCCCAGCTTCACTCACTAGGTCTTCGTGCCCAATTTGCGATCAGGTCTTTGTGCCCAATATCGCTCACCAGGTCTTTGGTGCCCAGTCCTCGACCAGGTCTTCGTGCCCAGCTTCACTCACCAGGTCTTTGGTGCCCAGTCCTCGACCAGGTCTTCGTGCCCAACCTTACGTCAAGACTTAGTTGCCCAGCCCGCGGCCAGGACATAGTGCCCAATTCATAGAATCAGGACTTAGTGCCTAGTATACCTAGGACTTTCATGCACACTTAATAAGCTTGTTAGATCACAACCAAATCTTAACTTCTGAACCCTTTGCCATTATCAAAACATAGGTTCAACTTTGGTGCTTCCGGCACCAACAATCTCTCCCTTTTTGATTTATGGCAACACAGTTCAAAAAGTTAAGTTAAACCAACATATTATAGTAATCTAACAACAGTAAGTAAATGAATTCATTTATCTCCCCCAGAATTTTCCAATGTCATGCGGGTTTTTGTAAAAACTTTCTAAGTGCTAAGTGTTTTTCAAAATTTTAGCAAAATGCTTTAAGTTTTTTGACTAAAGATTTTCAAAGACGAGCAAAAAGCACTCAAGAACTTTTCAACACTTAGACAATTTTTGAAAAAGTTTTGTAAGCCTAACTTTCAAAAAAAATTTACTTAGGCAAGACAAAATTTGAAACCTAATTTCCCAAAAAAAATTCAATTTTGAGAACTTGGAAAAAATTTTCCAAACTGTTTTTTCACGTTTTTCACACTTAGAAAATTTTTCAAAAGGTTTTTGCACGTTTTTCACACTTAGAAATTTTCCAAAAAGTTTTTGCAATTTTTTCACACTTAGAAAATTTTCCAAAAAAAAATTTTGCAAGTTTTTCACACTTAGAAAATAAATTTACTTGAAAATACTTTGTGCGAAAAAACATTTAGAGAAAAAAAATTTAAATACAGTTTTTCCTTAAAAAAATCCACTTAGAACTATTTGCAAAAAATTCAGAAGAGTCTCGCTCAACAAATTTTGTTTACTAAGAAGAATTTTCAAAGCAAATGCATGAAATTTTCAAAGAAAATGCACTTAGAAAATTTTGAAGTGCTTTAGGGCATTTTGAAAGTACTTAGAAATGCTTTTTGAAAATTTTGAAATACTTAGAAACATTTTTAAGCACTTAGACATACTTAGAAAAATTTTAAGCACTTAGACTTTTACTTTACTTTTTACAAAAGAATTTTTGAAAAAAAAAATTTCTCCTTTCCTTTCTTTCCTTTCTCTCCCCCTTTGCCATATATCAAAAAAAAATGATAAGCTAGAAAAATTGACTATTGCAATTCAATTTTGAATTAGAGCTAGTTTGACAAATTGGAAGTCTGTATTAAACCAACTCTAGTACTTTCAAGCAAGAAAAAGGACCAAACCAAATTGAACGATTCTTGTTCGGGTCCTGTCTATCCAAGTTAGCTACTTACTGACTATTATAAAATAGTAGCTTTCGCTAGGGTTAGTCAAGTTAAGTGATCTGATCAAGTTAGATTTTCTAAGCTTGACACTTAACCTGATTACTGTTCATGTTATATTTATTGCCCCAATTACTGCAGATGCACTGACTTAAAGCATCATGAATCAATGCATAGACCTAAGCATCTCAACCCAGTCTAGGTTATCAATTAAAGTACCCTAAGGTGCTTGTGAGATGTTGGCTTCTAGATCTATAGGTGCATGCAGTTCTAGGGTTAGGACCTAAGCTAAGTCCATTTGCGCAAAAATCCTAGTTTTAAAGGGGGTAGTTTTTTGAAAGAAAACTAAGTCGGAAAATCATTTTAAATTTCAAAAACTTGATCAAGGAAAAGATTTTTCAAATTGATAATTTAAAAAAATAGGAAAATTTTTAAGAAAACAATATAGAACAGTCCTATTCTACTAAGCACAACCTTAATTGATAATTTAAATATGAACTGAACGAATTAGCAGGTAAGTAAATCATAAATAACTCAGCATGTAACTAAGTAAATAGTAGATAAAAATAGATAAATACATGTCACTAGGTCAACACAATGACCAAAAGAGTCAATAACAGGTCAACTGGTCAGTAGTACAATCAGACAGTAGAGAAAACCACTCAAATCTAGGAGGAAGGGCCCGGAGGAAAAAATGGACCGGGCTGCTATGACCAGAACATGGACATCATCTCGTCATGTCGGGCTTGGTTTGCTTCGCGTTCGGCCCGAAGGGTGTCCATGTACTCGGCATGATAGGCCACGTTCAGATCGTGCTGGTATGAATAGCGTCCATGAACTCGACCTGATACGCCTCCATCTCCTCACGGAGGTTGTGGACCTCCGTCTGTAATGACGTCAGGCGCTGGTCGATGGTAGGGGGTGGAGGCTCCTGCAAGTGCTCCTGGATCTCGGCTGCGAGATCAGCAATATCTACCTCTACCTCCTCGTCCGAGTCGACCTGGTGTTGGGCCCTCTATCGCCTCCACGATAATACCCCCGCAGCCGAGATGACTATGCCCGCTAATGAAAAGTTCCTAGACCCTATCTCATCGAATTTGGTCATCTGGATGACCTCCCCGGCAGTGATGTCACGACCATGGTGATGGAGGAGGAAAGTGATAATATGACAGTAGGGGGTACGCACTCGAGAATGAGTGGATATGCTCGACGCGTAAGTGATCGTCTGGAACATGTGTAGACCGATGTCTATGTCCAGATGATGAATCATCGCATAGAGGAGGAAGGTGTGGAAAGGTCGCATGGTCGCGACATCCCGAGTAGTCAATGGAAGGATACATCGGACCAGAACTCTATATAGAGCGTAGTCCTGGACGCGGAGATCTACGGACTGGAATCGCTGTACCGTCGGGTTTCGAACATCTCTGAAAAAGTAAGAGTACAGAGTGTCCAGGGTGATATGAGAATAGGGGTCAGCAAAAGGAAGGCCAGTAGAAGGATAACAATAAAAAGGGCATCGAGAAGGTCGTAGACCTAGAAACCGAGTAAATAAAGCAGGTGTGATAGTGAGGGGAACGGACTGTACAGTAGTAGAATAATAAAAATCATCAATTCTAACCAAGTTGTTATAAAACTCCGCACACAGGGTTGTGTTGACTGAGTGGGTACAGTAGACTAGGTGGTCGAGTTGATAGAAGTTGATTGCATCCATGGTAGTAGGGCAGGATTGAGTAAAAAAGTGTCTATTCAAGTAGCTAGTTTTAATCGGTTTATACGTGGTCTGGGTGAATTTATTAAATAAGGCCATGGTAGGAAACCTAGGATCTGGGCAAGGCTCGGCTTGGGGGGTGTTTTGTGTAACTCGACGTTTTCTAAGCAGGAAAGATAATCATGCATTTATTAAGAGATATAAAGGAAAAATTAATCATAAATGCATAATTAAAATAATACCGGGGCGACATTGTTGAAGTAGAGCGTTTGAGGACACAAGAAGGGCTTTTGGTCGCCTTGGAAGGAAGAGGGAAGAGATGTGAACTCGGATTGGTGTGGCAAATGAGGAAGAGGTGAAGGGCTTATAAGGGGTATCACGGGCGCCCGTTAGTGCTCTAGAGTGCCCGTGTTGATTGAGGCGCCCGAGAGCCTCTCGGGCGCTGAGTCAGGGTGTTAGCCCCTTTTGGCAGCTTTGATTGCCTTGGAAAGTGAATAGGGCGTCCGTGAGGTCTCGGGCGCCCGTGTTGACCTGGGTTTGACCGTTGACCAGGTTGATCATTGACCAAGTTTGACCAGGTTTGACTAATCAGTAATTACGTCAATCAAGTCCTAGATCTTAGTTTAATGAGTCAATTCTCAATTTAAAGTGAGTTTTGAGAAAATTTTGATCAACAAGAATATAAGATTAACTTTTGAATTAATCTTTGGAAACAATGTTGTGGCATAAAAACATGTGAATCAAGAAACATGTTATAGAAGAAACGCAAAATTAACTTTGACATAGGTATCTAGGATTTACTTAAAATTTATGTTAGATTCAAATTTATCAAATAGTAAATTGAATATGAATTTCAAAAATTGGCTTCCAAGTCTTGGCGAGGCACAGAGGCCTTCTTTGGTCGTAGCCTTATTGGAGCAACAACTCTTTCCTTGACAAAGCCTTTTATCAAAATTTCATTTTCAAAATACTTCTTGAAAAATTTTGGTCTAACTAGTTTGGGCCTTGGATCGGTAGCTCCGGCTAGTTCCACCAAACTAAACAGACCAAGTAGGATATACTTGACCTTATTAGAAGGGTTTCCCTAACGTACTATCATCTCACCTCCACCCAATACTATGTTGTTCAAATTTCAAAATAAATCACTTATCCTTAATCTAACCAATCCTAGATCTGAGCATAATAAAATAACTAAGAGAGAAAAATAATCATCTAAGTCACATCATAATTGGAATAATATTCTGGATTTTTAAAATCAGCAACATTGTGAATTAACTTTTCTAGCATTTTGACCTTATGTTTCAGTGTTTCATTTTCTTGTTCTAATTTTCTAAAATTGCTTTAACTAATTTATAGGATTTAATCACATCATTTGAGGTAAATACTGGGTTTTCAAATATTGTGAAGTTACCTTTCCCGAATGTTTGTCCAGTCTACTTAAGGGTATCGTTTGGCGTAGGTCGACTCTTGCGAGTGGGGCACTTACTCTTGTAATGTCCTATTTGTCTGCACTCATAACATATTATATGATTTTTAAAATTTGAATTTACCATATTACCGTTTGTTTCCTGGATGGAAATCTCCCTCCTGATTTCAGCCATCTTTCTTTTCTGTTTCTTTAGCATCTTGTAGTGGTCAGAGCCAATCNCCCTTCGCCAAGTCTTGAGTTACCAAGCTGCCCTTCGCTTGGTGCCTAGCAGCCCTTTGCTAGGTCTTTTCTTCTGGCAGTCCTTTGCCAGGGCCTAGCATTCCTTCGCTAGGGTTTGTCCATTCTGGCAGTCCTTCGCCAGAGCCTAGCAGTCCTTTGCTAGGGCTTTTCCTGTCTGGCAGTCCTTCGCCAGTGCCTAGCATTCCTTCGCTAGGGCTTTTCCTGTCTGGCAATCCTTCGCCAGTGCCTAGCATTCCTTCGCTAGGGCTTTTCCTGTACACTCAAGAAACTTGTTAAACAACAAGTAACCCTTAACTTTTGAACCCTTTTGCCAATATCAAAACACAGGTTTGACTTGGGTGCAATCTGCACCAACAGTTCCAAATCAGGCAGTCAGAGTTGGTAAAAGTAACTATGTAACCAGTATCACAGAGTTGACTAATACTAAGCAAATTGAACTTAAAATTTTCAACCAAGAGTACTTTCTTAATAACAAAGTCAGATTTAAGTTCAATGTTACTTGACCCAATTACTTTGAGTGTAGCATTGTTGCCAAATGCTACTGAGCCTAGGTTCTTGAACTTGATTTTGGTGAATTTCAATTTGTCTCCACTCATGTGTCTGGAGCATCCGCTATCCAACATCCATTGGTCCAAATCTTTATGTTCCTACATATAAAGTATTTGTTGATTTGGATCCATTAGAGTTAGGAATAGCTAGAATTAAGTTTCATAACCTAGTCTGTCTCACCCAATCTAGTATTATCAAACATGTTAACCTTATGGATTTTGTGAGATAGGTTTTCAAAATAAAATTTTAATTTTGAAATGCGGTTAATTTTGAAAGACATTGAATTAATTTTAAAAAATTTATAAGGTTAAATTTATTGACTTTTGAAAAAATGTGTTGAATCTATGATTAATTGAAATTTATGTTTGATTCAAATTTAACAAGTAGTAAAGTGAATTTGATTTTCAGTAATTGGCTTCCCGGTTTTGGCGAAGCATAAGGCCTTCTTTGGCCGTAGCCTTATTGGAGCAACAACCCTTTCCTTGACAAAGTCTTTTACTAAAAATTCATCTTCAAGTTACTTCTTGAAAGATTTTGGTCTAACTATTTTGGGTCTTGGATTGGTAGCTTCGGCTAGTTCCACCAGACTAAATAGACCAAGTAGGATATACTTGATCTTATTAGAAGGGCTTCCCTAACGTACTATCATCTCACCTCCACCCAATACTATGTTGTTCAAATTTTAGTTAAGTCTTTCGTCCTTAATCTAACCAATCCTAAGTCTAAGCATAAAAAAAATTACGGAAAGAAAATAGACAAGCAAGCAAGCAATTCAGTAAAATTATTTAACTATAAATATGATTTTTATATTGGCTCCCCCTAGACTATAGCCTCGATAAGGGTTAGGCAAGATGTGAATCTTGTCCTTGGGGATCCAATACTGGTTTGGTCTAACTTGTTTGTTTAAACAGAGCTTGGGGACCCATGCTTGGACTCGGGTTCTAGGTTGGTTCAATACAGAATAATATACACGTTATCTTGACTTGGTTCGATAACCGAGTCCGGATCGATTAAGTACGGATTTCTGCTTTCCAAGGATCATGTCAAGACCCTTGGAACCTGAAGTAAACCGAGTTTTCAGAGAGGAATTCTCTTTCTCAAGTTTTTGAACTTGAGTCGAGTTTCCTTCCTGATTTTGCTCGGTCAAGGACCTCGAGTTGACTTCCTCTTTCAGGAGTTTTACTTCCTGTCGGAGAGACTCAACCCGGATTTTGGCTTTCACCAAGTTATGAGACAAGTAAGAAATTAATTTCGACAATTCATATTCTGAGTAACCTCTTACAGTGATTTGCCCGTTCTTCGAGATTGTGAGTCTTCCGTCGTCTGGTTCCGATTCTGATCCGGAGTCGACGTCTTCTGAGATGGTTAGAGCGAGTAGATTCACGTGTGGGACTTCTTCTTCTTCTTCGGAAGATAATTCGTCCCAAGTGGCTTGAAGAACCTTCTTTCTGTGTGCCTTCTTGGTTTCCTTCAGGTTGGGGCACTCTACCTTGAAGTGTCCCTTTTTGTTGCATTCGTAGCAAGTAATGTTGGTCTTGCTCTTCGAGCTCGTTGAAGGTTCTGCTAGATCTTCCTTTCTTCGGCTTGATTTCTTCTTGCTCGATTGGTACTTTAGTTCTTTGTAATAATCCCGAGCTAGCCGAACCAACTTGGGTCAATCCCCTTCACTATCTTCTAATTCCGAGTCTGAGTTGGACTCGGGTACTAGTTGAGTCTTCTTTTTGGGAGCTTTTCCTTGAGATTTTCCTGCAACAAAAGCTATACCTTTCTCGATCAAGGTAGTGTTAGTCTGTTCGTACAGTTCTAATTCAGAAAATAGCTCATCTAGCTTAATTTCAGATAAATTCCTTGAAACTTTGTAGGCATCCACCATAGACGCCCACAGTGAGTTTCTAGGAAAAGAATTTAAAGTATACCTTATCAGGTCACGGTTTTCAACCTTGTGACATATCATGTGCAACCCATTCATTAGCTCCTGAATTCTAGCATGGAGTTGGGCTGCAGTCTCGCCGTCGTGCATCTTGATTGTGTAGAGTCTGTTAAGCAACAGATCTCTTTTGCTGATCCTCGTGTCAGAAGTACCTTCGGTGCAACTCGATCAGCTGTGTTCCAAAGCTCCTTCGCAACTGTTTGAAGGGTCCTAACCTGGTTCAGCTCCTCTTTTGTTAAGCCGTATTTGCAACGTTTGGGTCGCCTTTTGTGTCCGGCCCTCAATTTTCTTCTTCAGTGTACCAACCCACTCGGTATAATATTTGCACCCACGTCTTGTGTATTTTTAGGAATTTTCCAGCCCAGACTGGATAATTATCTACATGTCCACCTGAGTTTTCAGGTGGACTTCCATCCTGTTTTCCAGTAGGAGAAATCTTCTCCACTGAAAAGCGGGGTCTGGCGGTGCTGTATCCTTCTTGCATGGCCATTACACTTTTAACTAAAAAAGAAGAAAAATAAAACTCGTTCCAAGACTGAGTCTTGGATTAGTAGTGCTGGGAAGAATAATAATCACGAAAAAAATCGAGTGGTGTTGCACCAACCTCGATTAACGAGAAAAATTTTTAAAAAAAATAATTTTTAAAAATCCGAAAAAAAATCTCAAACTGGTGGTTGCACCAAGTTTGAGCCACCCACTTTGATACTACTTGTGGGATCGGATCGAATCGATAGAGGGGCGGGTGAATATCGATCGGAAACTTTTTCGGAAAGCGAAGAGTATTTGCACAGCGGAAATGTAAACCAATTGCTAACACTATTTGTTTTTACTTGGTTCGGAGTCGCAGTCGGCTCCTACTCCAAGGCCCATGGTCCTTGACCATTTACTATGGGTAATTCTATATTCTCGTAAAAGATTACAATTTGAGAGTACAAATATAGAATTGAAAAGTAATTACAACACTTAACAAAATTAGATTTACCGACGACCGGAGAGGTTGGAAGTTTCCGGAGCAGCGGGTCATCGTCAGTGCTTGAATCACGAGAATAGAACTTGTCAGAGTGGAGCGCTTGAGCGTAGCAGTTGGAAGCAATTGATATGGAAGCCTTGAGGGTGAACCTCCTTTTATAGTAGTCAGTGGGGCGCCTGTGTTGAAGGGGGCACCTGACACGTGGCCGCTCCTGCGTGAACTCTAATCCGCAAACTCAGCCAGCGCTTATCCCTTCAACTGGGGTGCCTGAGCTGACTGGGGCACCTGTGTTAACACAGGCGCCTAGCTTGACTTGGTCAGAAGGCTTGCATGGCAGTTTGCTTCGAATGCTTTGTTTAAGTCTTCACTGGGGCACCTGTCTCAATACAGGCGCCTAGCCCAGCTAGGGCGCCTCACTCAATTGAGGCGCCTGAGTGCAGAAAACTCCTTCCATTTGTTCCTGCAACCAGGGTTAGTTCCAAAGACATACAAAGCATACAATTGATAATATTAGAAAAATTTTTACAGCCTGAGTTGTCTTGGTTCTGACTTTGGGTCTCCCAAATGAAACCCTAGGTCGAACCGACGCCTAATGTTCCCTCCTACGGGGAATGCGTCCTCACCTACTCCTCTCAGGAGAATTTATATTTTTGCCAACCGGCTCCTCCAGTTGGACTATTGCCCAGCTTCACTTACCAGGTCTTCGTGCCCAATCCACGATCAAGTCTTCGTGCCCAGCTTCACTCACCAGGTCTTCGGTGTCCAGTCCTCGACCAGGTCTTCGTGCCCAGCTTCACTCCCAGATCTTCGGTCCCCAGTCCTCGACCAGGTCTTCATGCCTAATCCACAATCAGGTCTTCATGCCCAGTTTCACTCACCAGGTCTTCGTGCCCAACCTTACGTCAGGACTTAGTTGCCCAGCCGGTAGCCAGGACTTAGTGCCTAGTGTACCTAGTGATAGATTGCGTGCGTTGCTAGAGGGGGGTGAATAGCACTTTTTCTTGAATTCTCTACAAGATTGTTAGCGCAATACAAACAAAAATATATGAACAACAAAAGAACAATGCTAACTCAGAGTATTTTTACTTGGTATCCACCCCGAAAGGTGACTACTCTAAGGATCCACGCGGTTGCACACTCTCCACTATGAAACCCTCCTTCAAAGAGGAGAAAACCTTTACAATAGTCGTCTTCTTCCTCTTTACAAGATGCGATGAAGAGCGAGAGGAAGATCTGATCAATCGGGGCACGAGCAGCATTTTTGTATAGTAAGAAACCGTACCAAAGTCGTGCCAAAAAGTCCCCTTTATATAAGAGAACATGACAACTTCGCAAGTCGTCCAGCCCCGCACCAGTCGACTGCCCCTGGGGGCAGTCGATTGGTCCGAGGCTGAAAACTCTCTATGAGTTTTGGCAGTCGACTGCCTTTCTACCAGTCGACTGCCCATCCTCTCCACTCACTTACATTCACTCCGAACACTCTCCTTCACGTATGCCTTCAGATATGCTCCCTTGGCTTGCCCCTTGAAGTCTTCTTCCTCTAGCTATCGTCCCTCAGATGCGCACACAAGCCTTCCCTTGGCTTGCCTCCATGCCACCCTTCACGTGTGCCCTTGAAGTCCACATCCCGGCTTGCCCTTGGAGTCCTCCTCCCTCGGCTCTCATCCCTCGGATATATTCTCCATGTGTGATTCTCCAAGTCCTGCAAACTCAATCACACATATCAAATACAACACAACACCCTAACCTTAAACATATTTTCACACACACATTAAAACCATGATCTTCCTGATCATTCTTGGGACGATTGCCTCAACAATCTCGTCCTTTTTGATGTTTGGTAATATGTTTAAGTTAGGGAATAAATCATAACCAACAACAGTAAATAACAGTAGCAATTGAAAAACAAGACATAGTAAAAATCAAGAGGAACCTCCCCCTTAACCCATGTCTTCTCCCATTTTCAATTCTTATCATAAACCAAAATTAAACCATAAGTTAAGTTGCAAACTTAACTTAACAACATACAATAGCAATTGAAAATATAAGACATAGCAAGATCCAAAAAGGTAACCTCCCCCTTAACCTATATCTTCTTCCCATTTTCAATTTTCATCATGATCCAAGATTAAGTCAAAAAAAAAATTTTTTTGCTAAAAATCTAACTTAAACCACCCATTCTCCCCCTTTGACACAATCAAAATGATTACCTACGGCAATATTACCCCATGGCATCAAACAAGAAAATTTTGGATTTCTGAAAAAAAAAAATCAGACTACTGAAAACAGCCGTGCCAGTCGACTGCCCCAAGGGGCAGTCGACTGATACTCTGTCAGTCAGAAAACTGAGTTTCTGAGCCGAATTTCGGAATCCCTCTAGAAATTCCAGAAAATTTCAAAAATTGTAAAAAATTTGCAAATATATTTCATGGAAGATACTTTATCAGGGAAAAATATCATTTCGTGAAAAATCCAAACATGTTTGACTTTTTGATAAAATCTCAAAATCCTTGAAAACCACTAAGTTGTATCAAATTTTCAATCCATTTTTGCAATCATACATCTCTTAAGTTTATATCAAAACATATAATACATAAAATGGTTTTCAAAGGTTTAAAATGTCCAACTATGATCTTTGGGCAAGATGTCCATTAATTAAACACATATCTTCCCCATGGTTGGTCTAGTTTTGATAATTTGATATTTCTAATGACCCAACACTATGCCACAAGCACAAGTGAGTCATTTGTATCATCCTAATGGATCAAGCACTACCTTCCTATTGTATTACCCCAAGATTCATCCTAGACTTCTACAAAACACATACCAAGGCCTCTTCTTAAGGATGTGAACTCCGATTCGGAAAGAGGCTTGGTAAAAATGTCAGCAAGGTTTGACTTGGACTCAACATAGTGTAATTCTATGTCTCCCCTTGCAACATGGTCCCTAATGAAGTAATGCTTCACTTCAATGTGTTTTGTTCTAGAATGGTGAACCGGATTCTTAGTCAAATTGATTGTACTTACATTATCACACAAGACTTTGACCTTAGAATAATGTAACTCATAATCCTCTAAGGTGTGCATGATCCAAAGTAGTTGGGAAACACAACCACTCATTGCCACATATTCAGCTTCCGTTGTTTATAGGGCAACACATAGTTGTTTCCTACTACTTCAACTAACTAAAGAAGACCCAAGGAATTGACATCCTCCACTTGTACTCTTCCTATCTAGTTTACACCCCACATAGTCCAAGTCGGTGTATCCAATAAGATCAACATTTGGGGTTCTAGGATACCAAAGTCCTACATTGAGAGTACCTTTAACATACCTTAGGATCCTCTTTACTACCACCAAATGGGACTCTTTGGCACATAATTGGTACCTTGCACACATACCTACCGCAAAAAGTATATCGGGTCTACTAGCGGTTAGGTACAATAGACTCCCAATCATGCTCCTATATTGTTTTGAGTCTACCATTTTCCCTTTAACATCACTATCCATTTTCACATTTGTTCCTATAGGGGTAGATGCTACCTTAGCATTTTCTAGGCCAAATTTCTTTAGCATTTCCCTAGCATATTTAGTTTGAAATATATGTGTCCCTTCACTTGTTTGTTTAACTTGGAGACCTAAAAAGAAAGTTAACTCTCCTACAAGACTCATTTCAAATTCATCTTCCATACACTTGATGAACTCATGTAGAAAATCACTATTTGTTGACCCAAATATAATATCATCTACGTACATACACTTAGGCAACAAATATGTCATTATCCTTAGATTTTAGGAACAAAGTTGGGTCAATTGTTCCTCTCCTAAAACCCTTAGACACTAGAAATGAGGAAAGCCTTTCGTACCAAGCCCGGGGAGCTTGTTTCAATCCATACAAAGCTTTTCTCAATTTGTAAACATGTTTAGGATAGTTTGGGTCTTCAAACCCAGGGGGTTGTTCTACATAGACCTCTTCCTTAATGACCCCATTAAGGAATGCCGACTTCACATCCATTTGGTGAAGTGTGAAACCTATGTGAGCGGCATAGGCTAGTAGAATTATAATGGACTCTAACCTAGCTACGGGGGCATATGTTTCATCATAATCTAGCCCTTCAACTTGATTGAACCCCCTAGCTACCAATCTAGCTTTATTCCTAGTAATCTTGCCTTGATCATCTAACTTGTTCCTAAAGACCCACCTAGTGGTGACAATGGTGCAATCATTGGACCTAGGAACCGACTCCCAAACTTCACTTCTTTCAAATTGATTTAATTCTTCTTGCATAGCTAAAACCCAATCTACATCACCTAATGCCTCATCAATAGATTTAGGTTCTAATTGAGAGATTAAGGCAATTTGATTACTTTGGTCTCTAAAATAGGACCTAGTCCTTACCCCTTGAGTGACATCACCCACTATTTGGTCAATGGGGTGATCTTGGTAATGCCTTAAGGGTCTAGAGGTTATGGGATCATTGACTACAATATCTTCATCCTCTAGTGTACTCCTCTCTCCCCCTTGATCATTGCCCCCTAAATTTAGGTCTTGCATTCCTTGGGCAAGGGGTTGGATTTCTTCCATGTCCTTATCAATTGAGGCTTTCCTAGGGTAAGTGTTTGTAGATTCATCAAAATCAACATTTGAAGATTCCTCAATTACTTTGGTCCTTCTGTTGTAAACTCTATAACCCCTACTTGTGGATGAGTAACCAACTAAAATTCCCTCATCGGCTTTAGATTCAAACTTCCTTAGGTCATCCTTGGTGTTTAGAATGTAGACCTTACATCCAAAGACCCTAAAGTAATAGACTTGTGGAATTCTCCCATTCGACAACTCAAATGGGGTTTTACTTAAGAACCTATGTACTAAAACCCGGTTTTGAATGTAACAAGCGGTATTTACCGCTTCGGCCCAAAAATAGCTAGGAAGGGAATATGTATTAAGCATAGTCCTAGGGACCTCTTGTAGTGCCCTATTTTTCCTCTCTACTATCCCATTTTGTTGAGGAGTCCTTGGGCATGAGAACTCATGCTTATACCCATTTTCTATACAAAACTGTGAGAAGTTTGAATTTTGGAACTCCCCACCATGGTCACTCCTAATGCGGTTGATTTTGATATGTTTCTCATTTTCAACCCTCTTACTAAAGCCTATAAAGATCTCTAAGGTATCATCCTTATGTTTCATAAAGAACGCCCAAGTAAATCTAGAAAAATCGTCTACAATAACTAAACAATATTTACTCCCTACTAGAGAGGGAGTGCTATGACAATCAAAAAGATCAATGTGTAATAGCTTTAAAGGTAAAGTAGTGCTAGTTAAGGTTTTACCTTTGTGTGATGATTTTGATTGCTTACCCTCTTGGCATGCATCACACAACTTGGTCTTCTCATACTTGATCATAGGGAGCCCCTTCACCAACTCCTCCTTTGCCACTCTTATAATGCTCCTCATGTTGATGTGTCCAAGTTTCCGGTGCCACAACCATCCTTCTTCTTCTTTAGACATGAGATACTTAGGCAAATTGTTAGAAGCATAAGCAAGATCAAGATAGTAAAGGTTAGCCTCTTTTTTTTTTTTTGACAAAAGGAAAGGATCTTATTTCAAGAAGTGGAAAACCCATTTTTAGAGGGGGGACAAAACCTAACCCTCTAAAAAGGGAGGAACAATTGATTACACATTGGGGATTAAAGAATTGAAATGCTTATTTACAAGGCAACCATTTAATCATTGATAACTATTTTGCCTTGATGTGTTCCCATGCTTTTCGGAGGAGATCTTTCAGAGCCACATAGCAAATGGCTCTAACTCTTCGCAGCTTCACAACAGGAATATATTTACCATATCAACAATTCATCTTTAAAGCCTCTTCAAGAAAATGGTCTAAACAAAACAGAGAAGACAAGCAAATTTCAGGACAGGTTTTATGGAAGTCTCTAATGGCTTCTCTGCACATAGATTCTGCTATAAAGCCTCTTCAAGAAAGGTATCTAAACTGTCATACAACTTAGAATCAACCAACATTCAAGAATGCTTATCAAAAATCAGAAATGGCTTCAAAACAGCAAATCGATTTAGTTAGCAACTTATGTATCAGATAGAGTATCAATCCAATAGCTAGTATATGATAAAGCCTCACCAGATAAAACTATTATGTTTCAGGATTTGGCACTAAATCCTTCGCAATCTTTGTGTTACAAATCAAGGAAAAACAACCGAAAGGCTTTTAACTCTTCTGCACACGTATTTTGGCTGTCAGCCAACTGCTGAGCAATTTTTAAAGCCGTGCTGCAGCTAAAACCGAGATTCTTCCGAAGCAAATTCATAAACTATATAACCAAGGATACCACCACATATAAAGAACACTGAAAATATGATGAACAGACTTCAGAAAATAGTTTTACTATCTTACAAAGTATCAGGAAGTGCTGGACCACAAATTACAGGAAACAATCAGGTTTTCAGAGGACAAAACAAGACTAAGTATCATTGCACTGTGTATCATGCTTCCAAAACAATTCTGAACATATATAAGGTATATAGCAATCCCGATCAAGGGCTAGCATCAAATCTTTCAGAAAGTTTATGATAGAAACAATATTATCAAAACTGACCAGTAATTTCCACAAACATAATTCCAAAGAAGACCACACAAATAAAAGAGAGTTGTGAATAACAAGAGCATATCTTCCAGTACTCTCTGCACGATACATGAAACCAAGCTAGAACTTTAGAACCTGAAACCGCAGCCTTAGCCAACATCATAATCTACAGCCTTTTTGATAGAGCGAATATATGGCATATTTAATCTGTCTAATTTGCAAATACCAAAAAGCTGCTTATCTATCTCATCAATGCCCAAAATCCTATCTGCGGGACAGCTATATGCTTGATTTGCAAGATAATCAGCAGCAGAGTTTGCCTCCCTATAAATATGTGAGAGCCAAATCTGATGTTGGCTAAATATTATTTTTATTTTAGTGATCAATTTGCGGTGATTCCATGGAATCAGAGACGATTGCAGCATTTTTAAAGCTACTAAGGAATCTGTTTCTAGCCAGATGGGGGAGTAGTTGCAGAACAAGCATAATTCCAGCCCTTTCAATATTGCACTTAGCTCCACCTTAACATTAGAAGCTATACCAATAGTTCCAGATCTTGCTGATATAATCCGCCCTTCATGATTCCTAATAATAGCACCATATGATGCAGGACCTGGGTTACCCTTTGAAGACCCATCTGTATTAACTTTATAGACTCCAAATTTCGGCGCTTTCCAGAGCACTAATGAGAAGTTGGTAATAATCCTGTTATCCAATTGAAAACCCATATCTCTCAATGCCTTAGTGCAGCCTTTCCACTGGTTTTTCTTGATCAGGCCTGTTGTCATAGCTAATTGTATATAAGAGGAGACCTTCCATATGATTCTGCTAGCCGATTGTGTAATACCGCGATGTTTAGCATCGTTCCTAGCACTCCACAAGTGCCAAAATATTAATAGAGGGATTGCTTCTTTTATATGTCCAATTCTTGACCAAGTTTGTCCAAATCTCCAGTTCTCTAAAATCTGGTACCTATCTACCCCAAATAATTGAGAAAAGTGCCTCCAAACCTTCTTGGCAATCAACCCCGAAAAGAAACAATGATCCCAAGATTCAACATCATTACAACATAGGCATTTAGAAGCTAATTCCACTCCTCTTTGTTGCAATATTTCATCTAGAGGTAACCTTCTTTTTAGGAAACGCCAAATGAAAACAGATATGCTTGGAAAAAGAACCTTACTCCAACAAGCTCTCCATATACCACTCGGCTGTATCTCATTTCTGATGTTGTTCCAAGCTGACTTTAATGTAAATTTACCATTCAATGTTGGAATCCAAAGAATTGAGTCTCGGCAGTCCAAATGTTTCGTAACTGTTTCTGAATCAGTCTTCCATCTCGGCACATCAAATTCCAGAATTTCCTCCATAATTCTAGTTGGCACTAAGGACTGCAGTTTAGAAGAGTTCTAACCTTGGTTGCTAATAAGGTCCAGCACTTTACAATTTGGGTTCCCCACTACCTCACACGTTTGGGAGATTGGACCTTGATTAAGCCACTTGTCATACCAAAAGTTTATCTCACCCTTGCCAACAAACCAACCAATATTGACCTCTGCTAAGCTTCTAATTTTAATCAGACGGCGCCAACAAGGAGAGGCTCTCCAATTAGCCGAGACCACAATTAGGGAGGTAGATCGGCAATACATTAAAAAAATTGCCCATGGGGTGCCTTGTTCCTGAAATCTGAACCAAAGTTTCATAGCTGACGCTGTAGCAATATCTGATAGCTTCCTGATGCCCAAGCCCCCTTCTAACTTAGGTCTACATATTTCAGACCAAGCTATCCAATGAGTTTTCTTTTTTGAATTAGACATACCCCAGAAAAAGTTAGCAAAAATCATTTCTATATGATGTTGAATCACCAAAGGAGGGAGGAGAACCTGCAAGGTGTAAAATGGAATTGAAGTTAAAACACTTTGGATAAGAAGCAAACGACCTCCATATGATAGTCTTTGGATATTCCAACCCATTAGTCTCTTGTTGATTTTTCCGATTATTGAATGAAAATGACTGGATTTCCTATTCCCTGCAGTAATGGGGACCCCCAAGTACATCATAGGGAGTTGACCTTCCAGAAAACCAGTAATAGAAGCAATTAGATCTTTTCTGGAACTTGAAATACTTTTGGCTGGATAAAATAGACTTTTGCCTTCATTAATAGATTGACCTGAGCAAATCTCATATTCTACTAAGAACTTCTTAATACGCTTAACATTATTAATTGAACCATTCATAAAGATCACAATATCGTTAGCATATGCTAAATGAGATAGCCTGAAATCACAACCCAAAGTAAAATATAATTGAGAATGTTTATTAAACAACGAATCTAGACCTCTTGATAAGAATTCCGCTGCAATGATAAAAAGAAGGGGGGATATAGGATCACCCTGTCTCAAACCTCTTTTAGAATGAAAGAAACCTGACAAATATCCATTGATTTTAACAGAGAACCAGCATTCTGTAATACAATGTTTGATAAGGCCAATGCAAACCGCCGAAAAACCAAAAGCCTCCATGACTTTAAAAAGAAAAGACCATTGAATTCTATCAAAAGCTTTCGCCATATCTAACTTCAATATTAAATTGCCACCCCGGACATGATAATTCAATTTATGATTTACCTCTTGAGCCAATAGTATATTATCTGAGATCAATCTGCCTGATACAAAACCACTCTGTGAAGGCGAAATAATTTTATTCATGATTTTACTTAATCTTGCAGCTAATAACTTGGAGATAATCTTGTTTGAAACATTACACAGACTAATTGGTCTGAAATCTTTCCACTGCTGTGCATTATCTATTTTTGGGATTAAAATAATTGTAGTAGCCGCCATACCCTTAGGCATGGAGCTACCATGAAAGAAATCCAAAATTGCTTCCAATATATCCTCCTTAATTATTTCCCAACAAGATTTATAGAATTGTGTAGAGAATCCATCTGGGCCTGCTGTACTATCGATAGGCATATCCCATATAATATCTTTTATTTCCTCCATAACCGGGAGCTTGGATATGCTAGCATTATCAGTTATATTAATTAAAACAGGGATATGATCAAAACTGACATCCGCACAAGTATAATTCTCACCAGATAATAGATTTTCAAAATAGGCAGAACTTGAAGCTTGAATTAATTCCGGTTTATCTAAACATATTCCTTCATCCCATACTCTGAAAATCCTGCTAGCCAATCTTTTTTTCTTAACTAAATCATGAAAAAATTTGGTATTTCTTTCACCATCAGACATCCACTTCACTGCCACCTTTTGCTTCCAAAAAATTTCTTCCATGTGCAACATTTTAAAGAGATGCGCCTGCTTTTGAGCTTTAACTAATTTATTAGCTTCTGAGGGATCAAGATCAAAATTTCTCTCTGCCTCCGCAAAATTATCTTCTGCCTTGCTGATGTTATCATGCAAATTTCCAAAAACCTCCCAATTCCACCATTTCAAATGTTCTTTTAACCTTTTTAACTTAAATTGCAGTTTATTGAGACCTTTAGCAGCAATCGGCAACCTCCAATTCAGAGTAACAGTTTGAAAAAAAAATCATAGTGTTTAATCCACATATTCTGAAAACGAAATGCAGCAGCAGGTTTTGGGAAATTAGGAAAAGTGATAAGCAATGGACAATGGTCAGAAGCAGCCCTGCTTAAATGCTCTACACGAACTACATAATCACTAGCATTCCAAGAAGAAGACAAAAGAATTCTATCCAAGCGTTTCCAGATTTTGTTATTTGTCCAAGTGAATCTATCACCCACAAATCCTGCGTCAACTAAGCCAGCTAACATAATAAACTCATTAAAATCATTAACTGGTCCGAGCTTAGTTATAATACCTTTAGAATGTTCATTTGCACTGGAAATGACATTAAAATCTCCACCAATTAGCCAATATTCAGAATCATCTGGTCTGATCTCCAATAACTTTTCCCAAAGGATAGCTCTATCTATTTGTGAACATTTAGCATAGATCACTGTTAATACCATTTTTATAGGAAAAATCTGCGAACTGATTTTCATATGAAGCAATTGTTCATGATCCACTAACAATTCATATTCTATATTAGCATCAAATAAAAGCCAGATTTTTCCTGAACAATTGGAAATGGCATTATCAAAACCCAATCTCCTAGTAATAAAATTCACATCCAGATTAATAAATAGCTCTAGAATACCCAGGAAATTCAGATGAAACTTTCCTTTTAGATAATGAGTTCTTCTTAATGATGCTTCATTACCTATCCCTCTAATATTCCAAATGATTCCTACCGTTAACAAAGGGTAGAAGAACTAGCATATTGTGACTGAGTTTTACTTCTGGTAATTCTTCGATCATCATCTAATCTAGCTGTAAGAAAGGCAGCAGCTTTTGTAAATTTTTGACCTCTCCCCATTGCTCTGCTCTTGTTTAATTTTTGAGATTCTAATTCCTCTATATTGCAGGAATTTGATCTTTGCAGTTGCACTTCAGCCTCATTTTCTGTATCATCCTCTTCTATAAAGGATTTTGAAATAACAGCCATATTAGATGCATTCTGCTCTACCCAAGGGTTTCCATTCTTTACCAACTGTTGCATTTCATCTGTTGGACGATCTGAAGTATTTACCTCCATCTCAGAAGAAAAGCCTTCTAATGATTTATTATTTGCAGACCTTGCTTCCTTCACAGCCCATGAGACATGTTGCTTATCCTTAGTGATTTTGTTAAATTCTGTTTCAGAATCAATCAAAGTGTCAAAATCTTTTGATGATTTTTCCTCCTGAGTAATTTCATTATCTACCAGCACATCTTTATTTAGGGTATCATGATTCTCAACCTCTAAGTCATCTAAAGGCTGGAAACGATTTGTAACATTATCCAGAACACTACCAACCTTTCTGTTTAAATTTGTTAGTTTCTTCTTCTGAACCCATCTTTTCTTCTCGACCTGATTTAATTCCAACTCAACTGTATGGCCATCTAACTGATTAAGATCTATATTTTGATATGACCTTTTATTTGAGTGTGGCCTCCAATCATTATTCACAGCTTTAATTCTTTCTTCAGAAAACCATGTTGGCTTTGGCTTATTTCCATTTACATAGCATTCCTCTATTGAATGGCCCAAGTGCCTACAGTCTATACAATATTTTGGTAACTTTTCATATAGAACTTTTTGTAGATGTTTCTCTTCCCCTATGCCAATCCAAAAGTCTTCAATTCAAGGTTTTAATAGATCAAGTTCCACACAAATACGCGCAACTGAAAGTTTAGAGCCATCCGCTGTACCTTCATCCATTTTTATTGGTTTACCAACAATTCTAGCCATAGAGAACAGACATTTCTTATTAAACATATGGATTGGTAAGTCTGGCAATTGGATCTAAATTGGCACCACTGACGATTCTTCATCATATTAAAAATGAGGCGACCACTTGAAGATTCTCAGTGGAACACCACCTATAGACCAAACTCCACGACACCAAACCCACGCCATATCTTCATTTGAGGTAAGATGTATAAAGTTATATCCAGCTCGCAATAATCGGATGTTATAGAAACCAGAGAGACCAAGATTACTAAAAGCTTGTTCAATAATTGCTAGGTTCGGGCGCCAACCTGAAAATTTGCCAATTAAGGAGAACTGATAGGGAGACGCCATACCTGAGATTTCATCCTCTGAGTAGAATATTCCAGGTTTGTTATTATAGATTGAAATCGGCTTGAAATTAGCATCTATATCAACAAAGTTCTTCTTAGATGCCCGGGGAGAGATGGGATTAACAATCGCTGCATATGAAGCCTTTGATCTCAGCGCCGTTTGAGATGTATTACGTTCTGAAGCCGTCGCTGCCAGAGAAGCTTTATCTATTGCTGAAGAGCCTAGATTAGGTTTTGCAATAATCGGCGACTCTACCTTCTCTAGTGGCGCTCCTTCGATGACGGGATTATGATGGGTAGCATCATCGCCAACGGATAACGAAGGTAAAAAGGACTTGGTGGATGTAAGTGGGGGATACATCGAAAGCAACATCGCCGATGGGAAAAGGCCGCCGGCGGCCAAGCCGCCAGAGGAGGCGCTCGCGCGCGATGGAGATGCCGGTATCGCCTTCAAATCGCCGATGTTGACCAGTCAAATCCTCTCTTTCGGACCTGAGAGATGGCTTCAATTTGAGTCACGGTTGATTCAAGGTTAGCCTCTCTATACCCTTTTAGCATGACATTTTCTGACCCATTTTGTTTAATTAAACATTTTCTAGAATGAAATTCAACCCTATTGCCCGCATCACACAATTGACTTACACTAAGTAAATTAAATTTCATATCTTTAATCAAAGCACTTTGTGGATAGAGATTGTAGGAGATACCTCAATGGTGCCCCTACCAATTATTTTGAGTTTCCCACTATTTCCAAAGGAAACCGTGCAGAAGGCACCCAAGTCGAACCTGAGTTTTGATAATGGCAACAGGGCTCAAAAGTTAAGTCTTACTTGTTATCTAACATGTTACTCTAGTGTGCAGGGTAAAAAGTCCTAGCGAAGGACTGCTAGGCACTGGCGAAGGAATGTCAGGGTTAAAAGTCCTAGCGAAGGACTGCTAGGCATTGGCGAAGGAATGCCAGGGTAAAAAGTCCTAGCAAAGGACTGCTAGGCACTGGCGAAGGAATGCCAGGGTACTGAAGCCCTAGAGAAGG
Organism: Boesenbergia rotunda; assembly: GCA_024364735.1. Classification (NCBI taxonomy): domain Eukaryota; kingdom Viridiplantae; phylum Streptophyta; class Magnoliopsida; order Zingiberales; family Zingiberaceae; genus Boesenbergia; species Boesenbergia rotunda. The sequence goes on along the minus strand of JAGFNQ010001881.1, from coordinate 284,866 downwards.
ATTGCTAGGCACCAGGCGAAGGACAGCTTGGGACTGAAGACCTAGCGAAGGACAGCTAGGCACCGGGCGAAGGATAGCTTGGTATCCAAGACTTGGCAAAGGACCGCTAGGCAAAAGTCCAACCCGAGGAGCCGGTTGGCATCAGGTACATTCTCCCGAGAGGAGTAGGTGAGGACGCGTTCCCCGTCGAGGGAACAGTAGGCGTCGGTTCGACCTAGGGTTCCATTTTGGAGCCCAAAGTCAGAACCAAGATAGCTAAGGTTGTATAAACTAACATCTTATTGCTTTATAGTGTTTTGGACTAACCCTGGATGCATGACCGAAGAACGAGTGTCTGCAGCTCAGAGAGCCTCAAAGGAGTGAGGCAACAGCTGACCAGGGTGCCCGGAGTGTCCCAGGCGCCCCCAAGGTGAACACAAAACACATAATGCAAAAGAAGGCTTCGACAGTTCATGTTCGGGGCGCCCCCGTGCTCCCGGGCGCCCCCCTGCGCAAGCCATCGAAGCAGAAGCCAGCGAAACCAAGGGATAAGCTCTGACCCGGTCAACCCGGGCGCCCCCAGCGTCCCGGGCGCCCCGGTCAAGATCTGATCCCGAGATTGAAGGGATCAGAAGCTGACCGAGACGAAGGCGGATCGACCGACACGTGGGGGGGGCGCCCCTGACGTTCTGGGCGCCCCCAGGGCCTATAAAAGGGCCCTCGACCCCAAGGCTTCGAACAACAATTCATTCAACGCTTCTACGCTCTTTTGCTCTCGCGCTCTGCTCCGGAAACCTCCCGACTCGAGACTCAAGCGCCGACGACGTCCCGCTGCTCCGAAAAAGACAACCTACATCGGACGTCAGTAAAAGAAGAGTTTTCATTTTAAAAGTTTACTTTGCTATATTTGTAATTCAATACTGTAAACTGATTTGCGAACCTATAGAATTGCCCACAAAAAATGGTCAACGACCGTGGGCCTTGGAGTAGGAGTCGACCTAGGCTCCGAATCAAGTAAAACTACCTGTGTTTGCGTTTAATTGTTTTATTCCGCTGCGTAATTTCTCTAATCCTAAAATCCGAATGTTTTCCGATATTCACCCCCCTCTATCGGTTCTCTCGATCCAAAAGTGGTATCAGAGCGGGGAAGTTCAAATTTGGTGCAACCACCAGTTTGAAAAATTTTCAGATTTTATTTAATTTTTCTTTTAATATTTTTTCGTTCGAATTTCGCTTAATATTTTTCTTCATTCGAATTTCGTTTAATATTTTTTTTCGTTCGAACTTCGTTTAATATTCTTTCTCTCATTCGAATTTCTTCTAATATTTTTTTCGTTCGAATTTCTTCTCGTTGATCGAGGTTGGTGCAACACCCCTCGATATTTAATTTTCTTTATCCCGCACTACTAATCCAAGACCAAGTCTTGGGACAAAGTTCTTCTTTTTCTTATCTCTTTTTCAGATAAAATATCTAATGGCCATGCAAGAAGGATTCAGCACAGTCAGACCTCCTCTTTTCAATGGAGAAGACTTTTCCTACTGGAAAAGTCGAATGGAGGTCCACCTGAAAACTCAGGTGGACATGTGGATAATCATCCAATCCGGACTGGAGATTCCGAGAAATGCTGAAGGAATACCTCAAAGCTACACAGAGTGGGACACCGCTCTGAAACGAAGAATTGAAGCAGATGCAAAGGCGACCCAGACCCTTCAATGCGGCTTAACAAAAGAGGAGCTGAACCGGGTGGGCCCTTTCAACAGTGCCAAGGAGCTGTGGGGAAAACTGATCGAGCTGCACGAAGGAACATCAGACACTCGGATCAGCAAGAGAGATCTGCTCCTGAACAAGCTGTACACCATCAAAATGGCCGACAACGAAACAGCAGCTCAGCTTTACGCTCGGATTCAAGAACTAATGAACGGTCTACACACTATTGGTCACAAGGTAGAAAACCGTGACCTAATAAGGTATGCTTTAAATGCTTTCCCTAGAAATACCTTGTGGGCATCTATGCTAGATACATACAAGGTTTCAAGGGACCTTTCAAAAATAAAATTAGATGAATTATTCTCTGAATTAGAACTGCATGAACAGACTAATTGCAATTTGGCCGAGAAAGGTATTGCCTTTATTGTAGGTAAAACTGGAAGGTCAACCAAGAAAAAGCCTCAACCTGAACCCGAGTCTAACTCAGACTCAGACTCAGAAGATGAAGAAGAAGATCGACCTAAGCTGGTCTGACTGGCAAGAAACTACTACAAAGAACTGAAAAATCAAACCAACAGAAGGAAAGCCAACCGAAGAAAGGACGAACCAGCTGAACCCGCAAACGAAATGAACAAGCCCAACGTGACCTGCTACGAGTGCAAGAAGAAGGGTCACTACAAGACGGAGTGTCCGAATCTAAAGGAAACCATGAAGAATAGAAGAAAGAATGCACTTCAAGCTACGTGGGACGAGTCCTCCTCCGAAGAAGAAGAAGAGGTCCCACAGTCGAACCTACTAGCACTAACCGCCTCAGAGAAAGTCGAGACAGAGTCAGAATCAGAACAGGACGACGGCAGACTGACCTTCTCAGAGGACGGCGAAATTAAGGTATGTGGATTTAATAGATGTCAATTAAATAAACTAATTTCGTATCTTTCTCGAGATTTGGCGAAAGCCAAACTCCGAGTCGAATCCCTCCGACAGGAAGTAAAACTCCTGAAAGAGGGAGCTGACTCTAAACCCTTAACCAAAAAGGTTCAAGAAGGAACTCCTACTCAATTTGAAAAACTTGAGAAAGAGAACTCCTCCCTGAAAATTCAGGTTAAGGATCTTAGATCATCTTTAGAACGATTCACTTCTGGTTCCAAGGGTCTTGACATGATTCTTGGAAAGCAGAAATCAGTTCTAAATCGATCCGAACTTGGCTATAGAACCAAATCTAGACAAAGATCTTACTTTGCTGTACTGAATCAGTCCAGAAGTAAAGTTCAGGCATGGGTACCTAAACTGTACCTGAACAAACCAACTGGATCAAATCAGTATTGGATCCCCAAGGACAAGATTCACATCTTGCCCAATCATTACCGTGGCTTTAGTCCAGGGGGAGCCAAATTAAAAACGATATTTATTGTTAAATAGAATTTAATTCTTGCAATTTGCTTGTTTGATTTTTTATTTAAATTTCTGTAATTTACCATGCTTAGACTTAGGAATGGTTAGTTTAAGGACTAAACAAACTTAACTGAAACTTGACAACATAGTATTGGGTGGCGGTGAGATGATAGTACGTTAGGGAAACCAATTCTAATAAGATCAAGTTCACTTGGTCTCTTTAGACTGGTGAAACTAGCCGAAGCTACCGATCCAAAATCCAAACTAGTTAGACCAGAACTTTTTAAAGATTAATTTTGAAAATGAAATTTCATTAAACGGCTTTGTCAAGGAAAGGGTTGATGATCCAATAAGGCTACGGCTAAAGAAGGCCTAGTGCCTCGCCAAGACCTGGAAGCCAATTTTTGAATTTCAAATTCAAATTACTCTTTGTCAAATTCAAATCTAAAACAAATTTTCAGTTAGGTGTAGAATCAAACATTTTTCTTCAAAATAAACTTAAGGTTTTCTAAATAAAAATTAATTTTTTAAAATAATTTTACTTATCAAAACCTGTCTCACAAAACCTATAAGACTAACGTGATTGAAAACCCTAGATTTGGGTGAGACAGAAAAATTAAACTTAATTATGATTCCTGTAAGACCTATATTGTGTAGCACAGAACATAGTCAAACCTTGGTCAACCTAGTCAAACCATGGTCAACATAGTCAACCCATAGTCAAAACAACTAAACCATGGTCAAACAATAACAAGACATAATATTTGTCACTTCCTATGCACTCCGGGCGCCCGTGACGCTTCGGGCGCCCCCTCCTTATATCTTTTCCATCTCTCTAGGCAAAAGCTGCCTCTGACCATTGACCAGGGCGCCCGGAACCACGCGGGCGCCCCCATCACACTCAATGCAGCAAAAGCTGCAAAGTAAACCTGACGAGGGCGCCCGAGCCACTCCGGGCACCCCTAACAGACCTAGTCACTGCCTTTGGCAGTGACCATTGTCCCGGGCGCCCGGAAACTCCCGGGCGCCCCCAATGTAATGCCTATAAAAGGGACCCGAATCCCCTTCTCTTCCCACACCAAAAACCAACCTCTTTCCTCACTTCCTTCATTCCAAGAAGATCAAGTGACACTTATGCTTCCTCAATCTCACCATGCCTCCCCGGTATGATCTATTTTGGATTATTTTCTTAAATTCTTTAATGCATTTAGAATTATTCCTTTCTTATAAATGCATGCCTCTTAACTTAGAAAACGCTGAGCAAACCAAGCGAACCCCGGTGCCGAACCGAGTCCCGACCCTAGGTTCCCGACTCTAAAATTGTGTAATAAGTTTGCTCGAACCACCTACAAGCCTATCAAAACAAGTTATCTTAATAGACATTTCTTTACCCAATCATGTCCCTTAGCCATGAACGTCATAAACTTTTATCAACTGGATAATCTAGTATTCTGCACTCATACCATTAATGAATCCTTATGTGCAGAATTCTACAATAATATAGTTCGACAAGACAATCTCATGTTTTACACTACTGTTCAAGGAATACCCCTGTCTATCACCCCTACCTTGCTAAACCGATTCCTTGGACTACGACCCTCCCAATCCACATTTTGTTGCTATCCACCTAGGAACCCTCCATTTGATCCTCCCTACTCTCACATTACTTTAGACACTCTCCACTCCTATTTCTATAGGGAAGCTAGACTCCCTGCAAATAGACGATTCCAATCCGTTGACCTTCAGACACAGGACTACGCCTTGTACAGAGTCCTGGTCCGCTGTATCTTACCACTCTCCACTAGAGATGTCGCGACCATGCGACCTTTTCATGCCTTCCTTCTGTATGCCCTGATTCATCACCTTGACATTGACATTGGACTACACATATTTCATACTATTCTGCATGTGTCCAGTGTTACGACCCAGGGACGAGTGCGCACTCCATTCTGCTACATCATCACCTCCCTCCTTCATCACCACGGTCGTGACATTACCGTGGGTGAAATAACCGCGATGATCGACTTTGATGAAATAGGATTTAGGAACTTCTCTTTAGCGGGTCTAGAGGTATCGGCCACCAGGGTTTTGAGTTGGAGACGACAGCAGGCCGGGGCTCCGATCGACTCAGACGAGGAGGTAGACGTTGACGTTGCAGATCTGGCAGCTGAGGCTCGAGCACACATAGACGAGCCCCCTCCACCGACACTCTACGATCGAGTGACACAGCTGGAGACACATGTCCAGAGCCTCCGAGAGGAAGTGGAGGCCAATCATGCCGAAAACATGGAGACAAATCTGGGCTACAACACCGGGTATATGAGCGCCCTTAGAGCTGAGAGGGAGGCCAGAGATGTACAGTATCACGAGATGATGACACTATTTCGATCATGGCAGCCTGGCTCATCTGACCACCCTGGCCCTTCTTCCTAGTTAGACTATTTTCAGCATTGTACTAAGTAACTAAAACTTGACTCATGTTTGACTCTACTGGACCTCTGGTTGACCAGTTAACCTATTTTGTTTTACTACTTATTTGACTTGAGTATCTGATCTTTACTGTGCTCTGTAGAATAGGTTAACTCTACTTTTGATTTTCTTACTGCTTTACTTAATTTAAAAATCAGTTTCTAAAAGAATTTGAAAAACTATTTTACTTAATTTCAAAATCAGTTTTTTTTAAATTTTTTTCTTTTTTCTTTCGACTTAGTTTTATTTCAAAACTACCCCCTTTCAAAACTAGGGCTTTTTCGCAAATGGACTTAGCCTAGGCCCTAACCCTAGAACTGCATGCACCTATAGATTTAGAAGCCAGCATCTCATAAGCACCTTAGGGTACTTTTGATTGATAACCTAGAATGGGTTGAGATGCTTAGGTCTTTGCCTTAATTCAAGATGCTTTAAGTTAGTGCATCTGCAGTAATTGGGGCACTAAATATAATTTACACAGCAATCAAGTTAAGTGTCAAGCTTAGAAAATCTAACTTGAACAGAAACACTTAACTTGACTAACCCTAGCAAAAACTACTGTTTATAACAGTTAGTAAGTAGCTAATTGGGTTAGACAGGTCCCTACAAGAGAAAATTAACTGATTTGGTTTAAGTCTTATCATGAATTGGTTCAGTACAGCAAAATCATACAAATATTTTCCTTTATGAAAGTTATTTCCTTTATGTAATTTAATTTCTGCTATATTTATCTGTTTTTGATATATGGCAAAAGGGGAGAGATAGGAAAGGAGAGAGTTTAAAATTTTCTAGCTCAAAATTTTCTAGCTCAAAGTTTTTTAAAAGCTCAAAGTTTTTTTAAAAAAAAATTCTAGCTCAAAGTTTTTTAAAAAAACAAAAAGTACTAAGTTTCTCAAAACACTTAAGCTTTTCAAAAATTTTCTAAGTACTTAAGCTTTTCAAAACTTTTTTAAGTACTTAAGCTTTTTCAAAATTTTCTAAGTACTTATGTTTTTCAAAAAATTTTCAAACTCTATCTTTAATTCAAAAAGTACTAAGTTACTAAGTACTTAAGTTCTCAAGTTTTCAAAATCTTACTAAGTACTTCAAAATTCTACTAAGTACTTAAGCTTTCAAAATCTTACTAAGTTCTTAAAGTTTCAAAATCTTATTAAGTACTTAAGTTTTTAAGTTTTCAAAAAGGTGCTAAGTACTTTAAACTAACGGTTCTTAAAAGCTTCCTAAGTACTTAAAATTAAAGTGTTCAAATTTATCCAAGTACTTTAAAACTTAAAGTTTTCAAAACTTTTGAGTACTTTAAACTTAAGGCGTTAAAATTTTCAGTACTCAAAACTTAAGTTTTCAAAACTCTTCTTAAAATTTTCAAAACTTGTCAAAGTGGTTAAATTCTTTCCAAAGCACACAACGAAAATCATTTTGGAAAATATAAGCTTTAAAGCTTAAAATTTTTTTTGGTTAAAACCATCTTCAGACTTAAAACCTATTTACCTCACGAATTTTTGAAAAATCTAGGGGGAGATTCCTTCCAGGGGGAGGGAACAAAAGGTAATTTTTATATGCTTTGATTAAACTTAACTTTTTGAACCAGGGTTGCCATAAATCAAAAAGGGGGAGATTGTTGGTGCAGAAGGCACCCAAGTCGAACCTAAGTTTTGATAATGGCAACAGGGCTCAAAAGTTAAGTCTTACTTGTTATCTAACATGTTACTCTAGTGTGCAGGGTAAAAAGTCCTAGCGAAGGACTGCTAGGCACTGGCGAAGGAATGCCAGGGTACTGAAGCCCTAGCGAAGGACTGCTAGGCGCCAGGCGAAGGACAGCTTGGGACTGAAGACCTAGCGAAGGACAGCTGGGCACCGGGCGAAGGACAGCTTGGTATCCAAGACTTGGCGAAGGACCGCTAGGCAAAAGTCCAACCCGAGGAGCCGGTTGGCATCAGGTACATTCTCCCGAGAGGAGTAGGTGAGGACGCGTTCCCCGTCGAGGGAACAGTAGGCGTCGATTCGACCTAGGGTTCCATTTTGGAGGCCTAAAGTCAGAACCAAGACAGCTAAGGTTGTATAAACTAACATCTTATTGCTTTATAGTGTTTTGGACTAACCCTGGATGCAGGACCGAAGGAACGAGTGTCTGCAGCTCAGAGAGCCTCAAAGGAGTGAGGAAACAGCTGACCAGGGCGCCCGGAGAGGCCCAGGCGCTCCCAAGGTGAACACAAAACACATAATGCAAAAGAAGGCTTCGACAGTTCATGTTCGGGGCGCCCCCGCTGCTCCCGGGCGCCCCCAGCGTCCCGGGCGCCCCCCTGCGCAAGCCATCGAAGCAGAAGCCAGCGAAGCCAAGGGATAAGCTCTGACTGTTGGGACCGGGTGCATGTTGACATGGATACGGGTTCGTAATTTTAAAATTTAATTACGTGCAGCGGAAGGTTTAGCATAAATAATTTCTCAAATTATTTTAACCACGTATCTAGCATGCAACCTTATGTTGTGGAGACATGATCATACATTTAAAATTTTGCAGAAAGTAAACTAATTTACTTAATACCTCGCGTAACTCGTAGAAAGGGACGAGATCCAACCGTAGCGTCCCTTGGAAGCTCCGCCTCTATTCGCGTCCACGCCGGGTTTTCTTCGGGATGACTTCGCAAAGCCACGAGTTTCATGCCGACAAGAACTACTAGATTCTCCAAAGGCACGACAAGAATACCAAGAGAGAGATGAAAAACTAACCACCAAACGAAGAATGGAATCAAGATTCCGGGAGGAAGGAAGGAGTCGCGCCCGCTTCTTCTTCTTCTTCGGCTTCTTCTTGGTGGTGGAAGCTCACGGCAAAGGGGGAGGGCTCTAGGGCCGGCGGCACTAGAAGAGGGAGAGGGAGAGAAGGAGAGGGAGAGAGGCTTGGCAAGAATCCATGATCTCTTAGATTAATTTCCAAGCCTTGCCTGGGTACCTTTATATAGTAGCCTCTTAATCGCCAAGTCTCCTCTTAACGGAATAAATTTTTCATAAGAAATTTATCTTATAAATTTTTCTATGAATTATTCCGTTATGCCAAGTTTTTATTATAACTTAATTTATAATAAAAACAACCATGTCTCCCCTTTTATTTTGGAAAGAAATTTCTTTATATAAATTTCTTTATCATGGTAAATCAATCCATTATTGATTTTATAAAATAAAATAAACCATTCCAAGGTTTATTTTAATTTCCATGATAAATAAATCTATTTATATAAATTTCTTTATACAAATTTCTTTATCCATAATTTTATAAGACAAACCACGCGCGGTTTATTTTATAATTTTGAACCAAACAATTTGGTTCTTCCCTCTTATTGTGGCCAGCCAAACAAAGAGGGTGGGGACCCTCTTTGGCTAGCCAAACCCAAGCCACGATCTCACAAATTAAACTCATTTAATTCGTTCAATAAGTCTTCAAAAGACTTAGCCATTTTATGCTTCCAATGCGTCTCTGAAAAATTCAGATTCGACTTATCTCTCTTGATTGGAAAATCTAATTTTTAACTCGTTTTAAATCCCTCGGATCACTCGTAGTGCGTGTGACTAAATAGGCTTTCGATTTATGTTGGCCGTCTATAATTAACCAATTATAGAACGATCATGAGTGGCACTTAGTAGTACATCATGATCCCCAATTAATCGAAAGATCAACGGTTGACCTCAGAAACTATTCTGAAACCCTTCAGCAGCTTTAATGAATCGTGCCCCATTCCCTTCACCATCTTATACCCACTTGGTTCAGGACACGGTCTATGTGTGTCAGTCCCCACTAGGCTGACTACGTCACACCTAGCCCAAGTAACGTTCTCTCGTCCTACGGATTCTAATTACTCTCATGTATTTAAGAGATTCATACTCTGAACATGTCATGCTCTGGCCAGAGGCTTCGAGTAACAATCCGACGATAGGCCTTGGGTATACATCCCCTCGCAAGGAGTGGTGAATCCTTTGTAGGCTGTTCAAACATCTTCGGACACTTCGGCTTATACCCAACCATCCTGGGTCCGCACCTCCTTGGAGATGCTTGCTTAAGATGTCAAAGTATAAGTCTTCATGACCAAGATGACTTGAACACCACAAGTCAAAGGATCATCGCACTTAAGCTGCAGTAAGAACTTCATTGACATATCTATATGTAGATTACCATATGAAGTCTTACAGCTAGTCACTCCAATGAACTAGTTCCCTTAACTAGCATTCATGTTTATCTCCGGACATCCCAATGTCACCAGCCAGTGAGAATCAGCTGATTAGAGAATAACTCATGCTAGTCTCAACAGAATTGATAGTGTCCGTATTTATCAATTCATCGACTAGGGAAAATTTCAATACTTCACAATTACACATGTAGAGATAATCACTAGTTGTGAATTCATCACAAATTCTCTCATGCTGTGAATTGTATTGCGGACATTCAGTAAATGAGTTTAAGATCTCAATCAAATACACGAACATGTATACTCAAATAGTGAATATTCATTTATTAAAGTAAATGATTACAATCATAAGGCGATTGCCTTAGGACACTTCTCTCATATTACTAACAAACTCCCACTTGGCCTAATGCCAATCGCTATGGTATCCAATACCACAGGCTCTAACATGACCCTCAAACTTGCTTTGAGGCAAGGCCTTAGTTAAAGGATCCGTTAAATTCCTTTCAGTAGGAATTTTCTCAATTTGTATATCATTCCTACTTATAATCTCTCTGATCAGATGATAGCGGCGAAGCACATGTTTGGATCGCTGATGAGACCTTGATTCCTTTGCTTGTGCAATAGCTCCATTGTTGTCGCAGTAAACCGGCACTGCTTCATCAATGGTTGGAACCACACCAAGTTCTGAGACAAACTTCTTGATCCAGACTGCTTCCTTTGCTGCTTCCGAAGCTGCAATATATTCCGCTTCCGTGGTAGAATCCGCTACGGTGTCTTGTTTGGAACTCTTTGAACTTATTACGCCTTCATTCAAAATAAATACGTATCCAGACTGAGATTTGGAGTCATCCTTATCTGTCTGGAAACTGGCATCTGTATACCCACGTATTATCATATCTCCTTCTCCATATATTAGGAACACATCCTTAGTTCTTCTTAAGTACTTAAGGATTGTTTTGACAGCCGCCCAATGGTCCATTCCTGGATCAGACTGGTATATGCTTGTGACGCTCAGAGCATACGATACATCGGGCCTAGTACATAACATAGCATACATGATAGATCCTATCGCAGATGCATAAGGAATCTTATTCATGCAAATCCTCTCGTCTTCTGTGCGCGGACACATAGACTTTGAAAGGTTGATCCCATGCCTGATGGGAAGGTAACCTTTCTTGGATTCCGACATGCTAAACCTTTTTAGCACTCGGTCTATATATGTAGACTGCGAAAGACCAAGCAACCGTTTTGATCTATCTCTATAGATTCTAATCCCAAGGATATAGGTTGCTTCTCCCAGGTCTTTCATGGAGAAAGTTTTGGACAACCAAATTTTAACCGACTGTAAGACTGATATATCGTTTCCTATAAGTAATATGTCATCGACATATAATACTAGGAAAACAACTGCACTCCCACTAACCTTCTTGTACACACAAGGTTCGTCAGGATTTTGTGAGAAATCAAACTCTTTGATTGTCTCATCAAAACGGATGTTCCAGCTCCTGGATGCTTGCTTCAGTCCATATATGGATCGCCGAAGCTTGCATATTTTGGTTTTGTCAACCGATATGAAACCTTCAGGTTGTATCATGTATACATCCTCAAGCAGGTTTCCATTAAGGAAAGCTGTTTTCACATCCATTTGTCATATCTCATAATCATAGTGAGCTGCTATGGCCAGGAGCATCCGAATGGATTTAAGCATAGCTACTGGCGAATAGGTTTCGTTATAATCAATTCCTTGTTTCTGACAATATCCTTTTGCCACTAATCTAGCCTTAAAGGTAACAACATTACCTTCCATGTCGGTTTTCTTCTTGAAAACTCACTTGCACCCTATGGGCTTAATCCCTTCAGGTGGGTTAACCAAGTCCCATATTTGATTTTCGTACATGGAATCCATTTNTATATTTGAACATCTTAAGCAAGCATCTCCAAGGAGGTGTGGACCCAGGATGATCGGGTATAAGCCGAAGTGCCCGAAGATGTTTGAACAGCCTACAAAGGATTCACCACTCCTTGCGAGGAGATGTATACCCAGGCCTATCGTCGGATTGTTACTCAAAGCCTCTGGCCAGAGCATATCATATTTAGAGTGAGAGTCTCTAAATACATGAGAGTAATTAGAAATCCAAAGGACGAGTAAGACATTACTTGGGCTAGGTGTGACGTAGTCAGCCTAGTGGGGACTGACACCATTGACCGTGTCCTGAACCAAGTGGGTATAAGGTGGTGAAGGGAATGGGGCACGATTCATTAGAGCTGCTGAAGGGTTTCAGAATAATTTCTTCTGAGGTCAAACCGTTGATCTTTCGATTAATTGGGGATCATGATGTACTACTAGGTGCCACTCATGATCGTTCTGTAATTAGTTAATTATAGACGGCCAACATAAATCGAAAGCCTATTTAGTCACACGCACTACGAGTAATCCGAGGGATTTAAAATGAGTTGAAAATTGGATTTTCCGATCAAGAGAAATAAGCCGAATCTGAGTTAGTAAGAGGCGCAATGGAAGCTAAAAATGGCTAAGTCTTTTGAAGGCTTTTCGGGCGAATTAAATGAGTTTGATTCGCGGCGGTTCGGGTTGGTTTTGGCCGGCCAAAGAGGGTGCCAAAACCCCTTTGGTGGCCGACCACAATAAGAGGAGAAAACCAATTAATTTTGGTTTAATTAATAAGATAAATCCAGCGTGATTTATTTTATAAATTATGGATAAATAAATTTGTATAAAGAAATTTATATAAATAAATTTATAGAAATTTATTCTTTTATGGAAGATTAAAATAATCCATGAATTGGGTTTATTTTAATTTTATAAAATCAATTATGAATTGATTTTTCCATAATAAGAAAGTTTATAAATTTCTTATAAAATTTATTCTATAATTTAAAGAGAAGAGGAATTTGTTTTATTATAAATTAGTTATAATAAAACTTGGTTTAAACGGAATAATTCATAAGAATTTATAGGATAAATTTCTTATGATAATTAATTAGTTTTATTATAAAGTTAGTTATAATAAAATTCATAAGAGAATTTATAGGATAAATTTTCTTATGATAATTAATTTGTTTTATTATAAATTAGTTATAATAAAACTAGGCTTAAACGGAATAAGTAATAAGAAAATTTATAAGAAAAATTTCTTATAACTAATTCCGTTAATTCGGTTTAGAGGGAGACTTAGCAAATGAGTTGCTACTATATAAAGGAACCAAAGGCTAGCCCTTATTCCAATTAAGAGATTAATTATTCTCTCCCTCTCTCTCTCTCTTAATCTCTCCTCTATTCCTCCTTCTCCTTCATTAGGGCCGGCGCCCTTCATTTGTTTTAGGGCCGGCTCCCTCTTGGTTGCTAGGGCCGGCGCACCTTATCAACACCAAGCAAGGTTGGCGTGAGCTAACAAGAAGAAGGAGAACCCGAACAAGAAGAAGAAGAAGTGGATAGTGACTCCTCTCTTCCCGGAATTCGATTCCGTTTTCTTCTTGGTTAGTTTCCTATCTTTCCACTCTTGATCTTTCAAGTTGTGCCTATAGAGAATCTAGTAGTTCTCGTCGGCACAAAACTCGTGACTTTGCGAAGTCATCCCGAAGAGAACTCGGCGTGGACGCGAATAGAGGCGAAGCTTCCAAGGGACGCTACGGTTGGATCTCGTCCCTTTTCTTCGAGTTACGAAAGGTACAAAGTAAATTAGTTTACTTTTCCGCAAAGTTTATTTTATGATTATGTCAACACACCATAAGGTTGCATGCTAGATACGAAGTTAAAATAATTTTGGAAATTATTTTATGCAAATTCTTCCGCTGCACGTAAAAATTTTGAATTTTACGAACTCGTATCCTTGTCGACATGCACCCGGTCCCAACACTTTTTACCTAACCCTCCAAGTTTGAACTTTTCACCTAGCCCTCCAAGCTAGGATTTTTCACCCAACTCTTCCAAATTAGGACTTTTCCAGACCTAGCCCTCCAAACTAGGACCTGACCCTTCAAGCCAGAACTTTTTCACCTAACCCTCCAAGTTGGAACTTTTCACCTAACCCTCCAAGTTAGGACTTTTCACCTAGCCCTCCAAGCTATGACTTTTCACCCCAACCCTTCCGAATTAGGACTTTTTAACACCTAGCCCTCCAAGCTAGGATTTTCCACACCTAACCCTCCGGATTAGGATTTTCCAACACCTAGCCCTCCAAGCTAGGATTTTCCATATCATGTCTAATCCCCGATCAGGACTTAATCAGAATCATAATCATCAACCTAAACTAAAATCGATGTCAACACCAAAACAATAATCAGGGTCAGACTGCATCAACAATCTCCCCCTTTTTGTTGTTTGACAACCCGATTTTAAGCTTAGGGATTCTCAATTAATTTTCTCAAATTCAGAATCATAGGGGAATCAGGATCCTCCCCCTACAGCATAATCATCCTAAACTTAACCAACCACACTCTCCCCCTTTGTCGAACACCGAAAAGGGTCTAGAGGGGATGTTAAGTTCAACATACTCCCCCTCAACCCTAGGGGTATCCCAAAACAACAAAGGTATGAATAGTGTATTTTGATAAACAAACATATGAACACATATAACAAAGATAAGGTATAGCAAAACAAGCATATATATCATATGGAACATGACATCATAAGCATAAACATAGCAATATAGAATGAGGCACACATGCAGATATCGTCATAGGAACACACATATATGCCAACAATCAAAACATGGTAGGGCAAATATGAAATACATGCAAAATATCAGATGCATCATATCGCATCAAGCAAAAGAGTCAAGGCAAATTCAGCTCAGTCAAATACCACAAGGTAAAAACAGAGTACATTCAGGCGTCATCGGGGGGGGGGGGGGTCATCATCCTGCATCGGATCATCGGTCGTATCAGCAGGTGAGTAACTTGAATGTACGAGATTGGAAAGCCTGTTCACAGGCGGCATTGGGAAAGCGAGAACTCGAGGAAGGCTGATGCCTTCGGGAAGGCGCAGAGGAAGAAGGGGCTTTGCCCTTCAAGCTGCTCTCTATGGGTTCCTTTCCCTTAGATGATTTTCTAAAGATTGAAATAATCAAGACAGCAGGTTTGATCAAGATTTGATCACATTGGTCAAGACAAAGTTTAATCAATGACCCAAGAATCGATCATGAGATAAGACATTGAACAAATTAGATTTAATCAGAGGAACAAGATGTGATTTAATCAGTGGGTGTGGATCATGGCAACAGATTTGATCACGGAGAAATAATCATAAGGTAAGACATTTGATCAAAAGTAAGACATGGCAAGGAAAGGTCACGGCCAAAACATGAGGTCACGACACACCATAAGATAAAAACCTTTGATTAACACAAACTAATAATCAATGAGTTGATTTGTAAGATAAACTAACCAAAAATACTTACTTAGGTGTCATTGAAGTTGATTTGAGAGGATCTTGAAGGCTGGAAGAGAAGCTTGCGCAGGAAGAAGTTTTCGGCGCAAGAAAGGAGTGCAAGACCTTGAGTGAGAAGAGAACCTACAGAAAACAGAGAAGAGCTCGTAGAAGCCTTTTGCAGGAACTCGCACGCACAGAGTTTCTCGCACAAGAAGAACTTACGCACAACAAATGGAGAGGAGATCGCACGCGCAAAGAAAGAAGGAGATGGGGTTTTCGGCGCTAGGGCTTAGGAGAAGAGGGGTTTTCGTGAGGTTATTAGGTTGGTGGATCGGTCCACCAACCAAAATTTAATGTGATCGAACGGATCACCGTTCGATCTGAGAGCGCCCAGACCGATCAGGCTGAAGCCTGATCGGATTGGCCTGTTCTTGATCGGTCGGGTGACCGATCAGGCAGGATCCTGATCGATCGGCTAATCGATCAGGAAGCGATCAGTAAGGTCAGATGATATTCGAGAAACCCCCCTGATCGGTCTGTGGACCGATCACCACAGGAGGGAGCTAGATCGGTCCGGGGACCAATCAGTCCTACGCCTGATCGGTCCAGTGACCGATCAGGGTTCCTGATACTCCCTAATACAATCTGAAACTTGCATGATTCCTGAAAGGATCTGATGAAGGATATCGATCTTGGAAGTGATCCCTTGACTATAATTGATCCCTAAACAAGGATCAAAAGTCCTTATAGGTTCAACAATCACTTTGCTCCACCCAAGTGGAGTCAAACTCAATCAACACTCATTCAATCAATTTCAATCAAGATTATGCCAAATTCAAGTTTCCAATCAAGTTTCCTTGATCGGAATGCCCAAGTATGATCATAGAGCCAAATACACATATGTTATGTATTGGTTTTCCCCATACTTGGTCACCGAAGTGTTTTTTATCTCGTCAACTTAATTTCTCAAGGGATGCATTGATATTTTGAGAAATTGAGTTGATCCTAACATCTCACCCCATATCTAACAAACAAAAATGTTTTGTTGAACCTTATAGTTTGTGTGAGATGTCTCCAAGTTACCCAATTGTATCCCAACAATTAGAAATAATCATGTAGGGGTTTGAATGTATTTTAATATTTATGAAGCACGACACATTCCCAACTCCCTTCTTAAAAAGCTAAACTCATTTTCAGTAAGTGGTTTAGTGAAAATGTCAGCGAGGTTTGACTTGGACTCTACATGTGATAGTACAATATCTTCCCCAGCTACATGATCCCAAATGAAGTGGTGACGCACTTCAATATGTTTGGTCCTAGAATGATGGACTGGATTCTTGGTTAGGTTAAGTGTGCTAATGTTATCACACAACACTTGCACACCTTTGTAAATTAATCCATAGTCCTCTAGAGTATGAATCATCAACAATAACTGTGATACGCTCTCTCCCATAGCAATATATTCTGCCCTCGATCGTGGAGAGAGCAACACAATGTTGCTTTCGACGTGACCAACTAACTAAGGATGATCCTAAAAATTGACAACCCCCACTTGTGCTTTTTCGATCCAACTTACATCCAGCGTAGTCAGAATCGGTATAACCAATTAGGCCAAATGATTCAGTACGGGGGTACTAAAGACCGACTCCAATTGTGCCTTTAAGATATCTCAAGATCCTCTTAACAGCGATTAAATGAGATTCCTTGGCACAAACTTGATACCTAGCGCACATACCCACAGCGAAAAGAATATCAGGTCGACTAGCTGTGAGGTATAGCAAACTACCTATCATGCTCCGATATTTAGTCAAATCAACGGGTTTACCACTCTCATCATTGTCTAATCTTGTATTTGTAGCCATGGGAGTAACCTCTTTTGAATCACTCATATTGAATTTACGGAGCATTTCTTGAGTATACTTCGATTGGTGCACATGGATTCCATCGCGAGTTTACTTGATTTCTAGTCCAAGGAAGAAAGTCAACTCTCCCACTAGACTCATTTCAAATTCACTCTCCATGTGTCCAATGAATTCATTTAAATAGCCCTTGTTGTTTGAGCCATAAATTATGTCATCGACATATACTTGGGCTACAAAAATATTGTCATCATCTCTACGTAGAAATAGTGTAGGGTCTATTTGGCCTATTACAAACCTTTTTTCAATTAAAAATGTCCACAACTGCTCATACCAAGCTCGGGGTGCTTGTTTAAGGCCATAAAGTGTCTTTTTGAGCTTGAACACGTGGTTTGGAAATTCGGTATTCTCAAACCTCGGAGGTTGTTCAACATAGACCTCTTCTCTTATCAGACCATTTAGAAAGGTCGATTTAACATCCATTTGATATAGCTTAAAGCCACGATGTGCTGCAAATGCAAGCATCAATCGGATGGACTCTAATCGTGCCCCGGGAGCATAGGTCTCATCATAATCAAGGCCTTCAACTTGACTATAACCCTTGGCTACTAAGCGTGCCTTGTTTCTAATGATTTCTCTCTTATGTGCAGATTTTGTTTGCTTACCCATTTGACATGCATCACAAAGTTTGTCCTTTTCATACTTGATGATTGGTAAGCCACGAACTAATCCCTTGTTGGCCAACTTCCGGATGTTCTTTATGTTAACATGTGCTAGCCTCCGGTGCCAAAGGGTAACTCCTCTTCTTTTGACATGAGACACTTAGCAGAAACATTAGTAGCATTTTTAAATGAAACTTGATAAATATTGTCTACTCTTGTTCTTACTAGAACCGTGTCCAAGGTGTCATGTTGTCTAACTAGACATTAACTTGGTTGAAAATCAATTGTGTAACCCGTGTCACACAATTGACTGACACTTAGGAGATTAAATGTCATTCCCTTGACTATAAGGACATTTGAGATTCTAAAACATTCGGATATTTGAATGTCTCCTATTCCTATGATCTTAAGACTACCATTGTTACCAAATGAAACATTACCTCTATTTTTCTTTTGAAGTGTGGTAAACAATGATCTATCCCCGGTCATGTGTTTGGAGCACCCACTATCAACAAACCAAGTTGATAGATGCTCCCCCTCAATTATAACCTACACAATTCGAAAAATAGAAGTTTTAGGTACCCAAACCTTGGGACCTAAAACACCTACTAAACTAGTCTTAGGCACCCATGCCTTGACAACTTTCTTTTGAACCCTAGGTATATTAGATTGTCGCATATCAGTCCTAGACATCAATGACACAAATGAAGGTTCTTTGGGTCAATAACCAATACCGACCCTATGTAGACTGCCCTTTGGGCATTCAAAATCATGTCTAGCGTTTTTGAGCTGGTTGAGAACTTCTCAAGAATATTCTTGAGTCTCTCAACTTCACTCTTCAATGATTTGTTTTCCTCCTCTAACAATTCATCATGCAAATCATCAACATTCTCAACCCTAGAGGATTTCAAATGATCAACCTCAAGTTTCAATGATTTAATTTCATCCTCTAACATTTCAACATGCAAATCATCTATATTATCATCCCTAGATTAAATCAATTGTTCAATTTCTAATTGCAATGATTTAACCTTATTTTTTGACTTCTTCAACATATTGGTTAAATATGCAATTGCTCTATAACATTTTTCAAGTTCGGGAGAGGTTACCTCTTCATCATCCGAAGATGATGAAGTCGCGTTTGAGGAGTTGGAGGATTCATCACTGCTTTCTTCTCCAAGAGCTATGAGTGCCACATGCCGTGTGCTCTTCTCCTCCTTTTCTTCATCGGATGAACTTGAGGAGAATTCATCCCAAGTGGCCTTCAAGGTCTTCTTCTTCTTATTGGATCTTTCCCCTGCAACTAAGGCAATCCCCTTCTCCTTGGGGCATTTGTTAGCCATTTCATGCAATTCCATTTCACAAAATAGATCATCTAGTTTAACAATTGATAAATCTTTAGAAACTTTGTAGGCATCCACCATGGATGACCACAAAGCATTCCTTCGACATGCTTTTAGCACATACCTCACAAGGTCACGATTCTCGACCTTTTCATCAATGGAATGAAGCACGTTGAGGACTTCCTTGAACTGGCTATGAAGCTCACTTATCGTTTCATTCTCCTTCATGGAAAGGTTTTGTAGTTGATTGAGGAACAAGTCCCTCTTGACGATTCTTGAATGTCGGGTGCCCTCGTGGAGTTCGATGAGCTTGTTCCATAAGTCTTTTGCAGTTGTGAATGGACCAACCTTGATGGGTTGGTTTTTGTTCATTCCGCATTGTAGGGTCACAGCCGCCTTTGCGTCAGCTTCACTCTTCCGAGTTTGTTCAGCCGTCCACCGCCACGATTCAAGTTTTTTGCCTTCATCATCCTTCGGAGGGGTAAAACCCTCCTTCACCGCGATCCAAGTGTTGATGTCCATCTTCAAGTAATACTCCATCTTCGATCTCCAATATTGGAAATCTGCGCCATCGAAGAAGGGAGGTCGGGTGGTGGAAAAAATCTTCTCTCAAAGCCATGGATGATAGCTCTCGGTTGTTAATCCGCTTGTATAGATCCCCAAGCTCTGATACCACTTGTTGGAACTCGGATGGCTAGAGAGGGGGGTGGTGAATATAGCCAGACACAAACTTCTTTCGCGTTAGGGGTTCTCTGCACTTCACGGTTAGTAGCACAGCAGCGGAAACAATAGAAACAGAGTAGTGTAGAAATGCAGAAAACAAAACAAACTAAAACAACTAGCAAGATCGCTAACAAGGAGGATTTACAAGGTTCGGGGATAACTTGCCCCTACTCCTTGGCGTGCCCTTAAGGTGGGTGATCCCTTGATCGTCAGCAGATCAAGCCCAGGTGAACACCGGATAAAATGCAACCTCCTTCTCGGTGGAGTAACCTCTCCACAGCGTTTCAACAAAGATATATTGTTAAGCACAATGAAACACAAGAAAGCTCTTACTTAGCACTTAGCCCAGACAGGAACACAGCAAACTTCTTCCGAGCTCCACTCAGCGACGATCTCACGCAAGAAACCTTTCTTCGTGTATTCTCACTAATGGACTCACCAAGCCTCTTGTTCCTTCCTCCAAGCGCTCAAGTAAGGGATGATTGCTTCACAGATTGTAGTTGCTTGCTTAAGATGATGGAACTTCAGAACACACAAGCAAAATGTGGAGAAAACAATCGCGCAGCAAGAACTCAAGCCAGAAGATGATTCAACGAACTTTGCACTGCTCTTCTCCACTACGCCCTTTTGTTTCTCCACTGAACCCAGGTGACACCATCTCACTGCAGCCTCCAGCTGCTCACCTGCCAACGCCAGCTACCACTGAGCTCTTCCTGGACTCCCTGAGCATCCCTCAGCCAAGCTCTAGTCAGCAGCTCCAGCCATTACAACCTGAGATGGCAAAGAGACAAACCTGCTCCAAGGAAAGACCTCCATTAACTTTCCTTGAGTGTTTGAATCCTTCCCTGTCACCTGCAGCTCAATCAGAGTATTAGCATAGCATATCAAGCAGAAAATCAAGTATCAGAGGTTAAGCACAGAGAATCGGATGCGTTCAGACGCGATCAGAGCGTCTGACAGTGCAATTTGAATTAAAGTGATCGGTAACCGGACCGATCAGAACTATCCCAGACCGATCAGGCTCCAACCTGATCGGTCCCCAGTGAGAAACTTAGGATTGCAAGCTCGTGTGATCAGTCTCCCTGACCGGTCACCAGATCGGTCACCAAAACGATCCAGAAAGCAGCTTGCCGCAATCCTGGCTGGAATTCACTGGCTGATCGGTCACCAGACCGATCAGGCTCCATCCTGATCGGTCAGGGTGAAAAACCTCGCGACAGCTGATCGTTCAACCTGATCGGTCACGGTTTCTCCTTGATCGGTCACCAGACCGTTCAGGAGCCGATCAGAGAGGTAACGGCCTGCTCCCTGATCGGTCACCAGACCGATCAGGAGCCACACAGTAGGTTCCCAACCTCACTGTGTGCTCCCTGATCGGTCACCTGACCGATCTGTCATCGCTGGATCGGTCACCAGACCGATCCACGAAGGAGCAGCGTGCCAACTTCCCTGATCGGTCACTAGACCAATCCAGGGACCCAAACCTAGCCCTCCAAGCTAGGATTTCATCCAATCTAGCCCTCCAAACTAGGATTTCATCTAACCTAACCCTCCAAGCTAGGACTTTTTCACCTAACCCTCCAAGTTGGGACTTTGCACCTAACCCTCCAAGTTTGGACTTTTTACCTAACCCTCCAAGCTAGGATTTTTCACCCAACTCTTCCGAATTAGGACTTTTCCAAACCTAGCCCTCCAAGCTAGGACCTGACCCTCCAAGCCAGGACTTTTTCACCTAACCCTCCAAGTTGAGATTTTTCACTTAACCCTCCAAGTTAGGACTTTTCACCTAACCCTCAAAGCTAGGACTTTTCACCTAACCCTTCCGAATTAGGACTTTTCAACACCTAGCCCTCTAAACTAGGATTTTCCACACCTAACCCTCCAGGTTAGGATTTTTCAACACCTAGCCCTCCAAGCTAGGATTTTCCATACCATGCCTAATCCCCGATCAGGACTTAATCAGAATCATAATCATCAACCTAAACTAAAATCGATGTCAACACCAAAATAACAATCAGGGTCAGACTGCATCAACACTTGCGACAAGACCCAAGACGCCTTGGTGGAACCTTATTGATATAGAAGTTTTTTTTGAGATATATTTAAGAATTTAAAATTTAAGAATTATGTTATAATAAGCTTGAGTCAATAAAATTTTTCTCTATGGTTTATGCTTCTTTAATGGGGTATAGTATTCAAACGAAAAAAATTTAGATGCTCATAGAATATATTATTTCAAAAATGAAATTTAATGTTTGAAATTTTAAGATTTACGTGTTGACTTATAGTAGATTTAAGTTAATAAAATTTTTTCATAAGATTTAGTCATCTTTTTTTGAGTTATAAAAGTCAAATGAAAAAAATTTAGATATGGTATATTATAGATATTTAATGTTAAAGATTTAAAAAAAAAGTTAAATTGAGATGCCTCCCATTATACTTAAAAAATTTAAAAAAAAATAGAAGTTGCCTCCAATGTAATTGGAGATGCATCGAGGCGCCTTCGATTGAGGTATGGAGGAGTCCGCCCATAAGCTTCGATCCGTATTTTAATAATATATATTATAATATACCTGTTGCGGACGTTATTGTGGACCCATGATTTTTCATAGCGAATGCACCTCCAATTCTCATATTCAATAAACATTTATATATATTTTTATTTTTTTAGACAGTAGATTTTTAAAAAAAATTTAAGGTATAATTAAGGTTTAAGATTTAAGATTTAGAGGTTACGTTATAATGAATTTTAGTTAATAAAATTTTCTCCTATAGTTTAGTCATTCCTTTTGGATTCTGGTATTGTAACGAAAAAAATTAGATGTTTATGCGATATAATATAGATATTTAACGTTTAAAATTTTAAGATTTACGAGTTGAGTTATAATGAATTTAAGTTAATAAGATTTTTTTCTAAGGTTAAGTCGTTTTTTTTAAATTATAATATTTAAGATAAAAACAAAATTATATGTTAATGAGTATATTATATGTATTTAAGATTTATCTGAGGAAATATTGATTTTTTAAAAAATCATAAACTATATATATATATATAATGATGGGGCTGAATATCACATGATTGATACATGGAATGAAAAAGTTATGTGCCAAGGGCCACTGAGAACATTTCGAGAAAATAGGTGCCTAAGACCATCTCGGAAAAATAGGTGCTTGAGACCACCTCAGGAAGACAGGCGCCCGGGACTCTCCCGGGCCGAAGGACCCCGAGATTGCCTCGGGAGAGTGGAGCCCATGAGTCATCCTATCCGATGATTATTCCCTTTTCTCGGATCGACAGATAATTATTACCGATAATTATTGGATAATCATGACCTGCAATATGCGGCTATTAATGTATTAATTATCGCAACGACCTGGATTTAATTGTCGTGTGACCGCTACAAAGATTATCCAGTAACTGCTAAATAAGGGGACGTGGAGGAGAACGTGGAGACACGTGTGACCACCACCTCAAATATAAATAGTACTTTGGCACCCAGGTAAAAGGGGGTTTGATCTCTCGAATACTGACACTTGCATTACTTTCTTCGAACTTCTACTACTCGCTTTTCTGACTTGAGCGTTGGAGTGAGCTCCGCTGGAAAATTCCCGACGTATTTCCATTAATGCTCATGTTACTCTCGCAGAACGCGATCGCCTTCTTCCTTCTCGCCATCCATATGAGTTTCGCCTCAATGACTCGTCGTCCACGTTGATTCTTTCAGGTCATTATCTGAGTGAAATATTTAATGGTGATTCAGGCGCCTTAATTATGACTGTGATTGAAATGCTCGAAAATGATCCAAATACCTTATATGTGTATTTATTTTAGGATATTTGGATCACTCTCAAAGGTCCAAACCACTCCGTTACGGATGAACGATGCCGATAATCTTTTATATATATATATAGATATATATATATATATATATATATATATATATATATATATATATATATATATAAAATTAAAATTATATTAATTATAAATTTCAGAACAAAATCGATTGATAGAATATTTAATAGATATGAAACAGCCAATGAATAGAGACTCCTTCCTTACCTCCTCGACGCGGTAAAGAGAAAGCGGGCCGAGCGAATCGCTATCGATGGAGCTCGTCCCTTATTCGTCAAACCCTAAGTCCGATTCCAACGTCCCCTGGTCGGAGATGTTCCGATCCGCCTCCCTCCGCCGCCCGCCTGACTCCCTCCCTCCTTCCCGCGCCCCTTCCCCTACCCCGTCCAGCCGCCGCCGTGACGATCACCCGCCACCTGCCGCCACTGCTGACCCGGCACTCCTTGCGCTCTACATCGCCATGGCCCACGCCGGCCTCGCCCTTTCCCTTCTGCTGCTCTACGGCCTCTACCGCCTCCTGCACGACTTCGTGCGCCCCCTCCAGTGGGCGCTCCTCTGCTCCATCCCCCTCTGCGAGCTCCATAGCGCGCTCGTTGCCTTCTGGTCCCCGCCCCTCCGCCTTGGCTTCGCTCCTACCCTCCTTGCCATCCCTTCAGCCCTCCTCGGCGCCTCCGCCGACACCCTCTCCGACCTCCGCACTGCCATCCTCCGCCGCAAGATCCGACCTTCGAGCAAGGTCGGCTTCTCCCGCCTCATTCGCTGGCTCGTATCCTTCTGGGTCTTTGTTATCTCCTATGAGAATCTTGGCCCCGTCGCTGCCTTCGGTCTATTTGCCCTCGGCTTTCTCCTTGCCACTCCTACCGCCACCTCTGTTGTTAAAAATGCCAGCTTTGCCTGCCGTCCCTCCCCCAAATCCTCCTCGCACAAGGGTAGCGGTGGATTCTTCACTAGTCCCATCCTGAAGCACCTGAACACCATCATTGCCGTCAGTTTAATCGTGTGGATGATCATCGGAACTTTAGCTGGTGGCATATTCTTCTCCTATAAGGTCGGAGTGGAAGGGAAGGATGCTGTGATATCTTTGAAATCTCATGTCCAGAATAGCAATTACGCTGAGAGGATCGGATTCAAAAAGTGGATGGACGAAAATGATATCCCTGGCCTGGTGGATCAGTACTCAGCAAAACTGTATGACACAGTCTGGGAGCAGATCGATAGCTTGGCCGATGAGTACAATGTCACAGATTTCACCAATGGTTTTCGGCATTTCATGACCAGCCAATCTGGTAATCGTTCGGTAGACGCTTCCACTGGTTTGATAGCCTCAGCTCAGCATCCTTACAGCTTAAAGCTCCAATCTTTGAGCGTGCTAATCAGGAACCACGAGTGGGGAGAGATCTACAAAGAACTGGATTCCTTTTTCAGGGAATTGCTAATAACTCGAGAGGATTTGGTAGTGAAAGCCAAAGGACTAGCTTTCCAATGGATTGAAATCTCAAAAAGGGTTCTTTCTAGCAGCACTTCTGTTCTCGGTGGGAGTGCTAGCTTGATGGCCTCTTTTGCCCTGAACGTAGCCTCGGGAGCAGCTGAACTAGTGAATTTTATTTCCCAGCTAACAGTATTCCTCTGGGTGTTATATTATCTCATTACTTCCAAGTCTGGTGGGGCGACAGAGCAAGTTGTAGATATGCTGCCAATGTCAAAGTATGCTAGAACTCGTACTGTCGAGGTGATCAACCATGCTATCAGTAGTGTGTTTTTGGCTACTGCAAAGATTGCAATCTTCCAAGGTTGTCTGACATGGCTGCTACTAAGATTGTACTCAGTTCATTTTGTATATACATCGACTCTCCTTGCATTTATTAGCTCATTGGTGCCTATATTGCCACTTTGGCTATCATCGATTCCTGCTATAGTCCAGTTGTTCTATGAAGGGAGATACATATCGGCTGCTGTTTTGACTTTGATATACCTTATGCTTATGGATTATGGAACTTCAGTGCTTCAGAAGGATATACCTGGGC
This sequence comes from Boesenbergia rotunda, assembly GCA_024364735.1. Classification (NCBI taxonomy): domain Eukaryota; kingdom Viridiplantae; phylum Streptophyta; class Magnoliopsida; order Zingiberales; family Zingiberaceae; genus Boesenbergia; species Boesenbergia rotunda. The sequence continues at coordinate 259,287 of JAGFNQ010001881.1, read as the reverse complement.
ATAATGCATACCTAACAGGCCTTAGTATCATTGGTGGCATGACATTGTTTCCTAATGCTCTAGAGGTACTACTCTATTATACCTTTTCACTATGTGGCACACTGAATTTACTTCGCCATTGTTGTTTCTCTTTTTATGGATCCTTTTTTTTTTTGAAGTCTTTCATGAGATTATGAGTACTAAAATATCTTTATACCTTATTTCTCAAAATTTTGTGCAAGGTAATTGCAGTCCTAATCTTTCTCTGAGACATCCTTGATATCATGTGATAAGACTGTATTCCAGGGTGTTGATAATGATACCATTCACACATATATCTCAAACAAAGGCTCAATCATATATCTCATTCAACTGTTGGTTGAATGCTGCATCTACTTGTTGCATTTTGCTACTTGTAAAAGCAAAAAATATGATCATAATGTTTCTTTCTTTTGATCTCCTTTCAACCTTAAGCTGCAACTGTCAATAATCCTACTGTGGTTCTTGTGTTCTCCCTTTCTTCTTTGTTCCAATTCGAATAATCAATTTATGTAGCAATTTCTGAATTCGTTTTCCTTTCTTCAGGGAGCCATTATGGGTCCGCTTATAATGACAGTTGTCATTGCTTTGAAGAATTTGTATGTGGAATTTGTGCTCATTGATAAAGAGGAAAATGAAGCATAATTTGTGGTTACAGATAAGAAAGATGGTAACAGTTTGGTTTTCATAGTAAAGCCGAAGCCAGTTATTTTTGTACATGTATGATTGCACAGACTGGGTAGCAGCATTTGGGATGTACATCAGATCTTCAACGACATGTCTCTGTGGTATATTTGTGAATCATTTTGTGAGTGGTTGCTACTCTTTAGGTTATGATTTTTGTTTGTGTAACAATGTTGTCTGTTCAATGAAAAAAATTGTATATCCCATTTATAAATTTTAGATAAGCAGTGATGTACCGATATTTTAGTGTAATAAACTTGCATTATTTTTTTCTAAAAACAAAGAGGCCATGTATATAACCTTCGGACTAGAAATCACGCGTACTAGTTGTATATTAGATGGAGTTTGTTGCCCTTTGTGGTTTTGAAATCTTAGAGCATGGTACTGAGTAATTATTATATTCAGAGTTTAAACTCAACTAATTGTCTGTGTGCTTGCTCATGTAAGAGAACAAGACTTTTCTCCAAGTTAACTCATTAATGTTTTGATGCTTTTGTCTTATTCAGTTTAAGGGAACTTTAGCTGCAGATTTGATTGATGGAAGCAAATCAAGCAGTATAGATAATGGAAGGTGTGGCACCTGTTTGTGGTGTTAGGAAGGATCTAATAGGCACTTTTGCTGCGACAAAATATAACTATCAATGCAGCAGTTTGGCCTACGACTGAATACAAAAGAAAGTGATATCTGTTTCAGCAGTTGTACGACATAGGGAAGATGCTCCTGTGCTTCTGGAATGAAATGTATTGGCAGTTTGGATGAAAGGTTGTAATGCATGGATAGAGCATTCCATTTTATTATCGGAATATTATGATAGGAGAGGTATGACTCATTTATTCCATCTTTTTAGCTGAATAGATGCATCTAATCATTTTTATAAAACAGTTCTTGTTCATATATCCCAAAGCTAACAACATGTTTTGTTAAGACGGTTGCCTTGATGAACATGTCGTGGAGATCTTATTATTTGATTCTTTGTAATCAAATATTCATTAAGAAAAAGCAAATTGCACCGTACAACTTCACAAAAATAACCACCACTTGCTTTGAGGATGCCGAAGCATGAAGTCTACTAGATGCCAGAATTTAAGCATCAAATAGCAACATCATATTACAAAATTATTTACATATATTGCATCCGGGAAAGAAAAAAAACCACCCACACTAGAACAAATGGGAAACTAAGATAAAAGGGAGCAAAAAAGCCTAAAAATTCATGTTTTTATCTATCTACTTGGCTATTTCATTACGCTTGTATTTTTTCCATTTTCCAAACAATCTGATAGATGCATGTTTGATGCAGTGTGACCATCCTTGACCATCCAAATAATCGGGGACCGGGGAAGGAAATATGATAATCTCTGTTTTATCTTTAGGCATCAACAACATTTTCTCCTCTGCACAAAAAGAAAAACAGTACACAAGCCAATTAGTGCCACGTTTGAATAAATAATACTAAGCCTTAAATTGGTAGAAATAGCATAAAATATTTCAATTCGTAGAAAAGAACTCCGTTTCAATGTCTGATTGGCTACGTACGCAACTTCTTCTAAGTAGACGAACTGGAAGATCAACACGTCGAAGAACTCTATTCGAAATCCTCGATAGGAGTTTGACAAATTAAGAGCAGCAAGTCTCTTCTCACTTGAGGAGCCTATATAGAACTAGTGTATTTGAGCACTAGATTTCAAAATAAGATGACAATAGGCGATTCGCTTGCCTTCATCGCCTCTGCCAATCCATTCTAGGACCAATACGGACGAGGTAAATCACGGGAGCTATAAGAGCACTTAACACATGAATCAATCAAAATCACAGTACTGTGGCATCAAATTCCTTCATAGGAAGAATTTCTGTGTAGGATAACTATGTCTTTGTGCGGTTGTTAAGATGAACCTGGAATAATATTTTTTGTAGAGTTGCGGTTTCTAATTTGTAAGTAATAGCTATTCATTACTCCAGTAAAAATATGTCTTTTATATTTCATTTTTAAATAATGCATATTCTTAATTTATTCAATCATTCAAAAATATATATTATGAAGGAGAGAAGTGGGCCAATGAGAAGGTGTGTTGAGTGAACTAGTAGGACCGAAGAAGAATCGGACATGGCAAACCAATTTGGCTGGATCAACTAGACAGGCCAATCAATCCAATCAGGCTGGAATGGCCAACTGGGTCGTATTGAATGAGTTAGTTGGGCCAAGCAAGTTGGCAATCCTAGTGGACTATTTAGTTGAGCTAGTCAAATTCATCTGACCTAGCAAACCAAATTTGCTAGCCATATGAAGTGACGAGTGGTATCAAACATTTAATTAGATGCATAGTGAGTAAATCAGAATTCAGAACAAGGAATGAAATAAACTACATTGGTTAACTGATTAGGTATTTTGTCTGTTTCCTTTTCCTACTGAAGCTACTAAATTAAACCAGCAGATAAATTCAAAAGAAAATCTTGTTGAAAAATATAACAAATAAGAGCAGCAAGCAACTGAAAAGATTAGTGCTTTCTCACTCGTCAGCATATAAATGAATGCGGCAATGGATGAGGGAATATGAAAAGTTTTCTCGTCATACCATAAAAATTGTCATTTAGAGCTTCTAAAGACGCTTCAATCTCCAATTGCTTCATCACAGTTGTTTGCAATACCTGAATGAAGAACTTCAGATCAAAATAATGCAACTAAGATGTGGAAAAAAGAGAAATATCCACACCAACTTCATCAAATGAGCATGACTAAGATATCCACATATTGTGTTACCTTGTTTGTCTTGTGAAGATCCAACTCAATATTTTTTATCCTGTTCATTGAATCCAGGATTGCATGCTCTTTCTCCTGTGGAATATCTGCAGGTTTTCTGCTAAGTTCATTAAACAATGACTCAAGCTTATCAAGACGTTGGATACATGGAGCAACATCATCTTCCTTAGCAGATCTCAAGTTTGAATGTTTATCAGTTATCAAGCTCAGTCTATCTGATGTGTGAAGTCTCTGGTGTGGTCTAGACCGAAGGATAAGAAGGAAGGACAATACTTTTACCAACAAAGTGATCAATCCTCTACCAAAAGATTGCAGTCTTCCTCTTGACTCATTCTCAGAGGTATTGTGACCTTCAAAGGACATGCTACCTGAAACATCAAAATAAAGGTAAAATCTTCACCCACTATTAAGAAGAGACTATGCAAGACTTGTAAAATTGCGTAAGTTGCAAATTACATAAAAATTCATACAAGGAACATCAAAGAGGAAGTATGAGAAGCAGCACATCTATGTATGCTGAAAGAATGAATCACACATCAATGTTCTGATGAAACTGGTAATCATAATTTTCTTGTTATTGCTTCAAGGACAATATAATTTTGTGATCTCCAAGAAGATAGAAGATATAGAAGATGAATGGTTGTACAAGTGGTTGCCTATGGATACTGCTATGCCGTTAGAATTTGGCACATTTGTATCAAAGATTTGGGTTTTAGGGAAAAATTAGTATAATGGTCATTTCGGTCTGGTGCAGATTTATATGACAAATTTAAATGCTATACGATCTTTCTCTGTTTCTGAACAAAAAAAAAAAAATCTAAGAACCAAAATATTCGGTTAATAAGAAGGCATTTAGATCAATCTATAATACCTAATGAAGGTGATGTTCTAACAGGAAAAGGACTACAGTCCTTTACTTCATCAGACCACTTCACAGTGGATACTGGTATTTTACCACCAGATCCTACAAGTATAGCATCAGGCACAACATTGTTAGTACAGCCATATGCAGACGTAGAATCTGCTGCTCTGACCTGTCAAGACAATGAAGACAAGGAGATGCACTAAGATTTTGTAGTAGTTACTCTAATTGTGCAGAAACCTTAAGCTACAACTATATTTATGTATATAATTTTTTTTCAAGGATATGTCTAAAGTTAATATATAAATAATGAAAAAACAAGAAGACTCAATGGGATCGCCAGTGTGACATCTTCAATTTTGGCATGATCCTCTATTTTATAGGATTCATATTTTTTCTAATTTTGCGTATCAAGGTAGGCATCGATAAACAATTTAACTTGATGGGAGTGTTGAAAATATAATTGATGATTATCTTTATTGCTATGATCGTGGAACTATATGTATGAGGATAATTATTCTCGTTTCTATGCAATAAACTTCTTTATTACCTCAACTAAGAGATAGTTACAATATTTCTTAGTATGAGATTTGATTGTTAGAATATTATTCTCTCAGAGCATTTCCCAAAATGCATACAACCCAAATAAAAACACATGTTGCAAATTGTATTACTTCTAGTAAGCATTTATTAATCAGATGCATGAAACTTGAGTCTTCACGACCAGAGCTAAATGAGTATATTCAGAAGTTGATATGACCAGAGAATCAAGATAGTCTACCACGGATCTTGATTCAGCAATTGACTTACCTCTTGTACTTTTCTGCTTTTCAAAGGACATGAAGTCAGTTTAGCGACAACAAAAAGTGGACACACACACAAAAAAAGAAAAGACAGAAGTCACAAATTCAGTATGTTGCCTTTGATGGATGTCGCCTGGGATAAGAGGCATTAGTTTGCTCACTGTCATCTCTGTGCCTGATTTCCCAAGTACATGATGTTCCAATGCAATTTACAATCTACAAAGGAAAATGGGCCATAGATCTCTTGGTTGATCAAAATATTAGTCTAATGGGGCAGTTTGTCAGTAAATAGAAGATGACATAATGTAGCAAGTCACATGATGGAGATACCTACCTTCATTATAATTGGGTCATTCCAGGGTCCTTTATTAGACCTGAGACATCCTCCCTGATTGTAGCAAGTACATGTGCCACCAAGAAAATCAGGCAATTGGCTGTGAGAAAGCAAACACTTCTACCTGAGTCTTGTAAGTCAACTAATGATCATAGGTATACAATAATCACCCAAAGCCAGAAACTCAAGACCTACCAACCTCGAATCAACTGCTTCAAGAAGCTTACTCTGGTACCTTGTGCTAAGAACCTATATAAGAAAATTTACCATAGATGTCATGCAGAACAGAAGAAATATGACACAATGAACTAATTCTCTGGAAGAATTCAGCCTACATGTATCTTTGAAGTTGTTTTGGAATCAAGGAATCTTTTTACAGTGCCCCACAGAAGTTTAAAACCATGCTCGGCATTTATCACAAACATTTGATGAAGCGTCTGTGCAAACTCAAACATGTTAGAACCTTCTTCCATAAAGAAGATGAAGAGAGAAATTAAACCTACCTCAGGATAGTACTCGCTGTCTATCTTGTTCATGTTAAGCAACAAATCCCTTGCAGTTTTACTGAAATTCTTCAGTCCCTGCAATCCACAATGCATTGGGTAGTTCAAAATTACACTCAGAAGCCAAAGAAATTACCCATTTCAATTTAGATAAAATGAAGCTGAGGGTCCATTAATGGTGTTTAATATAGCATAAAATTGTATAACCAGCCTTTTCCATTTTGTCCAAAAGGATTATTAGTTGTTAAATACAAGAGGATGAAGAAAAAATATTTAAACAAATTTTCTACAGAGCATACAAAGAAGCTCATACGAAGAAATGATAGAAACATACTACCCCCTGTACATCCAATATTGTTGTTGTTGAACCGATATGTCTTTTGGCAGAAATAGAACAAGCAGGAAATTTCTCATTCAGGGTTCTCTCAAACTCTTGAACATGATATTTCAAGTAGCGCTCCACTGTAGTTATGTGCATAAGCTTGTCAGGCTCAACACTTCCAAGCCTCTCGATATAGATAGGTCTTCCCTCCTTATCAACCCCATGATACCCCTGAGGATAATACTGCAA